>VZTX01007688.1:92613-104609 GCA_013400915.1 Pardalotus punctatus | reverse complement strand
GGGAAGGTGCCGCCGCTGGGGAAGGTGCCGCCGCTGGGAAAGGTGCCGCCGCTGGGGAAGGTGCCGCCGCTGGGACGCGCCCGGCCCTTGGCTGAGGGGCTCGGGGGGTGCAGCCGCGTGCAGTTTTAAGGCGCCGTTCGGGCTCTTTAGTGCCCAGCTGTTGGGGAGCTGCCCTGAGTGAAGAACAGGCTGGGCCAGGGACCCGGGAGAGCTAGGGGGAAGGCAGTGGTGCATTTTGAGGAGGGAATACGTTTCAGGTGCGACAGTCTTTATTCTTGACTGCATCTGCTGTGTAGTAATGCAGGACGGACAACAGGATGTCATTGCTGGGGCACTAATAAAAAAAACCCACCTTTTGCACTTTAATATCGAGGAAAGGTTCTTCACCCAGAGGATTGTTGGACACTGGAACAGGCTCCCAGGGAAGTGGTCACAGCACCAAGCCTGACAGAGTTTAAGAAGTGTTTGGACGATGCTCTCAGCACAACACGGTGTGACTCTTGAGGCTGCCATGTGCAGGGTCAGGAGTAGGATTCGACAGTCCTTTTGGGTCCCTTTAATCTCAGCATATTTTTTAATTATAATGGAACTCAACTGAGTCCCCTTTGCCCGAGATGGTGCGCAAACCCCAATGTTGTAGAGCTGATTAAAAAATCAACAGCTTTGAGTTGCAGTTTGTACTCAAACTCATATGCAAGGCATGTGGTAGTCTGGCAGGTGCACCTGCTGCTGGGCCCACCCTTAAACACCCATCCTGAGCACCTCAGATTTGCCCCAGCCCCTTCAGCAGCTTATTTTGCAACTTACTTTCAGAACATAAGCTCAAGATCAGCATTCACCACCTAAATAGAAACACCACTATTTGTTTTCAGATACAAGGGTTGCAAGTATTTTGTTTAATCCAGGTAAAACTGTAATTTTCAATTCCCATGTTGAATTTATTCACGTCAGCAGGCTTCCTGCTTTTTGAGTTGTACCTTAGGTAAAGCATTTGCTTTGTGTAGTTGACTGTCACTATGTGTGACACATTTCTAACCTCCCTTTGTTTCTGAGGTGACACCATGTTAACTTCATTAATGCAGTGTGGAATCTTACAGCAACTTCTAATAAAATGTTTCATGGCATGTTAGTTTAATTTATTTTGAAAAGCCTTCAGTGATAGGAACTGCATGATCTGTTGACATAATTCCATTGCATGATAAGTTTTATAGGTCACTGAGTTTTTTTCCTGTTCTATTCTGTGCTGGAAATGATACCAGTAATTATTTGTTCTGTCCTTGATGGGTTAAAGATATTCCCTTCTGTCTTTTATGTGTAGAAGTACTTGAAAATTTTAACTTTGCCCTTTCCTCATTTCACATTTTTCTAAACAAATTTTGTTCTCTTAATATTTTTCTACTGATAACTATGGTTTTAAAATTTAGCTGTTTTCCACTCTACCTGCAGTTTTCCTTAAATATGGTGCTTAACCTGTCGGTTTCTTGCCAGCTGCAGTCTTTCAGTGCTGCTAAACAGAGCAAAATATTTATTTATTGTGTTTTAGATCTTCATATTGCTACATATACCATATTTTTTTCCTGTACTGTTTTGCACTCTCACTCTTACTGCAACCTACTGTAACTATCAGATTTCCCGTGGTTTTGTTGTCTGGCCAATTTCTCCCCTTGTATTTGAATTTTTATTGTAGTATTTTGCATTTGTTTCTGTAGAGTTTTCAGATGATCGTTCTGCGTTCTGCTTCCAAACTGCTTGCAATCTTTCCCACCTTAGCTGTCAGCCCAGATTCTGGAAGTATGCTTTCTCAGTTTCATTTTCAGAGTAGTAAGAAAAATACAAAATAAAGAAGGTGCATGGCAGATCATTGTGGAACGCTATCTGACTCCCAGTTGGCAATGGAAGTATTCCTAATTACATCTTCATGTGGTATTCATAGCTGCTCTTTAGTTTAGGCCATAATGCCTTAATCATCTTGTCAGATCCTCAGGTGACAGATTAAAAGTCTTATCAATTCCCTGTTTGTCACACCTGTGGCTTCTCCCTTGCACACTGTGTCAGAAAAATATTTGTTCTTGACAAATTCACGTTATGTGCTATTATTATATTGTTGTCTTAGATGTTCAATGACCAGCTACTTAAGAACTCGTTCCATAATCTTCCCAAACACTGCCTCTCTTACCCTTCTTCTGTGCCCTGGGATCTTTCTTCTCTGGCCTTTCAAGTATTGCAGAATCCTGTTTGTTTCTTTTGCACTTAAAACCCACTAATTTTTCCACTCATGTACCCTTCATCCTGACAGTTTCCTAAAATACATTAAGAATAATTTGGCAGCTGGAAGATGATGGAAAAACAGATGTTTGGGAATGTATGCTGCCCAGTTAGGTGTGGACACAGCATCCCGGGAAAGGGCTAAGTTATGTGACTCTTGGATGCCATGACTTTATGCACCTGATCCATCTTAAACTTTATCAGAACATCTTTTCTCAGGAGCAACAAATCAAAATATAAAAGCTGCCTTGATGGATTCAAATACTGATCTGCAAGCTGGATTTTAGGCTCAGGATTTTAATTAGATTCTGAAAGTAACAAGTTTTGTGCTAGAAGTCTTGAACAACCTTTAATACTGTGTTGCTTCCAGTTTGTCGTATAGATTGTGTTAGTTTTAACATATATCCCTACTCAGAAAAAAACTGTTACAAATCATATCATGGCCACAGAAAGAAAAAGGTAATAACTTTTACTGCAATCAGTTTGGAATGCATTTATGTCAGACCCTGTATTCCACTCATGTGCAAGCAGTGCACTGGAAGTGGTTGTGTGCATTGTAAAACTGGGCAGGCACATCGCTGTGGTGGTGGAAGCTCCAGTGAAGGGACAAGTGTTCTGAAATATCCTGCAGTTTTTTGTCTAACAGCACTTTGGCTTTACAGGCCTGTTGATTGTTGGAGAACAGTGTTCGCTGTCATCAAATGGGAATAATTCAGATCAGTTCTGGTGCATTCTGGTGTCTTGTTTGTAATTGTGTGAGACATGGTAGCTGTGGACAGTGAGGAGTAAATTCCCAATGGAAACCTGATTTTCTCCACCTGTATTGTGGTCTCCCTCTTGGCTGCTGGAATGCTTTATTATTCTGTAATGGTATCTTCATGCAATCACATGCAGAGATGTATTGGTCCATGATCTTAACAATGTTAGTTTCTTTTGATTCATGAGTTTGGTGCACTCTGGTACTCTTGCAAGTGTTCCAGATACAGAAGTGCAGAATTTTCCAGAGAACAATGGGCTCTGTACACCACAGATACAGAGCCTGATTGCATATGGAAACACTGCACATAGGTGCAATTAGTGGATTTCCTTTTCTTCCACCCTTTAAAACAGTTATTCTTACCCCTGCAGTCTGACAGCTGCATTCTACATTACCAAGACTCTTCGAACAGCAGGACAGACAAATTATTTCCTCCTTGCCCATAGGGAAATCAAGGCACATAAAAGCTGGGTGACTTGTCTAATTGATGCCATCTGGCTTTGATCTTGTGGTTGTAGAAGGACACATGGTTAGTGGAATTGAAGTGTCCAACTACCTTAGTTCTTTTTGCAAAGTTAGGGGAAAATATATATGAAATTGGGTCTCCTATTTGCCAGAGCTTGCAGTCTTATAATTTTGACAAAAATCTTAAATATATCAAGGGATGAGCAGTTCAGCTCACTTCAACAGAAAATTTGACAACTTGTGTGTTACATGTTTGCTGTAATTATTATTATGGTCAGTTCATTAGTAAAACCCACAGCTCGGAGAATATCAACATGGAAATCATCAGTTTAGACAAGATGGGGAAGAAAAATGAGAAATTTTAAAAAATTCTTTGATTCATCAGTGGACAATACTTACACCTGTTTTTTGGAAATGGGTCTTAGAAAATAGGAAGTGAATCAGGAATTTCTAGAACTTTACAATAGCGAGTCCTGGGTTTCTCATTGCATGTTCAGATTTTCAGCTGAAGACTTTTAAAAGGGAGAACAGCTCGTGGGGCTGTATTGGTTTACAGGAGTTTCACTTGGGACCCAGTAATCTCAGCCACACTGGATGAGCTGGTAAAATGGAATAATTTGGGTGAAGATTTGTCATTCAGAAACGATCATATAAACAGACAACTCCTTCCTGCAAGTAGACTTTCCTGAACATTTACAAAAAAACTTTTCATAATTTTCAAATTGTGTAGTTCCTGTTGCAAAACAGTTGCCATTCAAAAAAAAAAAAAAAAAAGAAAAAGGCATTTTAAACTCTTCCAGGAAAAGATACAGTCTCCACAAAAGACACTTTCCTAATGCTTGAGGATTTCTGCTGCTTTGGTCTTAAAACAAGACTCATTTTCACTGGAGTGCCAGCTGGTGATTACATTGAATTTTTCTCAGCTGCATGGTGGCCTTATCCTGCTGGTTGTAGCTTGCAAGACAGAACCAACCACAAAGACAGGTCTCTGTACTTAACGGCCAACTGTCATTTGCAGCATTTCATCATGGGGAAAAAAAAAGTTTTATGCAGTGTGAGGAGAAGATAAGCCAAATGCTATCAGGTAGCCTTTGACTACTTATTGCATGGGGAGTCTTCTTGTGAGGATCAAAAGTATGCCATGGTTTCTTCTTGAGCTAGTGATTCCAAATAGTGGAAATTTACTTCTTCAACAGCTAGGCTGTGTGCATTGCAGAAGAGGTAGCTGATAAAATCACAGATCGTTTGTCACTCTGTCAGGCAAGTGAAAGCTGTTTGAAAACCCCCATAACTTCCCTTTTTTTCCAGGAGCTCATTTTGGGTTTGATGCTGGCATCTTTATGACGTTATGTGCTTTATAAAATACCACCCTACAAAGTTGACAGGTTTAGAATCCATGGGATAAATTACCTCCTATGGTAGCCAAGTCTTGGCTTTGGCTTGCAGAAATTACCATCTCTCCAAATGCAATTTTAGATGCATTGATGGCTCTTCTGATGAAGTGGCTCAAGTAGGTGACATTGTGATATCATTAGAAAATGTTGGATATCTTTGACTAAGTTTGATACCAATCCCCTTTTGTTACCCAGAGTTGTCTGTCCAGATCCTTTGGGTTGTGGGTACAGATCTTAATAACTTTGGCATGTCTGTCCTAATGGTTTGTTGGTTTTTTAAAAAGATATGTATTGTCAGAAACTCAAGAAATTCAGAAATTACTCAATGAACCATTGCCAGGAATAAAGAAAAGTTTAAACTTTCAGTTGGCAGTAAAATTAATAGAATTTGATGGCAGAGACAGTGGTTGTTTAGAGAGATGTTCCAGGCAGATTTGATGTGGATAAAGTTTACACTTAACAGTCAGAGCTCTGCATTTTTTGAAAGTACATCTAGATTGTTGTTAATACCTGAACCCAACTTTTCTTTGTAGGATCTGGAGCAGCTTGGAAGGATGAGCATTATATTTGGGCAAAGGGACACCAAGCTATAATTAGAATCACAGAATCATCATTTAGGTTGGAAGGGACCTCCAACCTGCTCAAAACAGGTCTAACTGGACCAGGCTGTTCCAGGCTGTGTCCTGGCAAGTCCTGAACATCTCCCAAGATGGGTATTGCACACTTCCTCTGGGCAGCCTATGCCAGTGCTTGACTACCCTCTTGGTAATTCTTTTTTTCCTGGCATGTTACTCTAAAATGTTCTATGTTTCCACTTGTGTCCTTTACAATTTTTACTATCAGGGTGCACCTTCAGGAAAAGTCTGCATCCATCTTTTTGATATATTTCACTTAGGCAGTTGGAGACAGCAGTAAGGTCACCCTCAGCCTTCTCTAATCTGCATAGGCTCAGTTCTCCCAGCCTTCTCTCATGTGTCCTGTTCTCCAGACCCTGATTGCCTTGGTGGCCTAAACATTAGAAACTAAACCTTTTAGCTTTTTCTGTTTGGTAGTGTCTGTTTCCTTTAAGCCAAGGGAATAGTGATCCTCCAAAAAGTGGGTTTGGCTGTTCAGTTACCCATTTTAGTGTCAGTCTCTAGAATCCTATGGTCATCTAGTATAGCCAGGTGGGATACTCTGTTAATCATGAACTGGGTGGTGAGAAACAACAGTAGTAGGGAACACCTATTGCTCTAAGTTTGAAGAGGGCTCTTCCATGAGCACTGACTTTTAATTACAGTTGTAGCTACCAGGAATAATCAACAAAAGTACAATTTTGTGAAAGTAAGCACTTGTTGAAGGTTGGGGGAGGGGTGGAATTTTTTCCCCATTGTGTTGCTAGGTGACCAATGACCAGGTATTTAAGCACAATTTACTCTTTTGTAAGAGACTAAAGATGCGGCCAGGTGGGGTGAGGGGAGGAGAGATCTGGTGGCCATCAGTAACTTGACTTGCTCCCCCAACTTCAGAGAGGCAGTGGTGGGAAACTCCCATCTCCCTTTTTGCAGTGACTGCGTCTGGGCCGGCTCTGCGCTGCCTTCTCTTCCTTGCTGGGTGAGCTTTTCATTTGGGAAAAGGCAAAGGATTCTAGTCCCCCTTCCCATCCTGGAGCTCCCGTTTTCCTGGCTGCACTTGCAGCTGCTGTGAAGGGGGCCTGGCTGCCACTGCCCCGCCCCCTTCCTGCCAGAGTGGACTGCTGCACCTGCAGAGTTTCTGCCACCTTTTGCTGGCGAGCCCAGGTGATCCCGTCCTGCTGCTTCAGCTCCTTGCTCTGAGCTCCCTGCTGTGCCCCATCCTGCTGCATGCCCGCTGGCTGCCCAGCCCGCCCTCCTGCACGCCATCCTGCTGCCTGCCATCCTGCTGCCTGCCATCCTGCTGCCCGGCCTGCCCACCATTACCCTTGTGAGACAGAGCTGCCCTCGCGCCACAGCGCCCCCTGCAGCTGCGCGGGAGTCATCGCACCCGCCCTGCCCGGCCGGGAGCCCGACAGCGCCCCTGCCGGCTGGGACCGGAACTGCACCGAACGGGAAAAGCATTTGACAGCTCAGAGACTTCTGTCACTGGGTTTTCTGGTTTTTGTTTGTTGTTGCTACTGTTGTTGTTGATTGTTTGCCTCTTTATAGATACTAGTAAATAACTGTTATTCTTTTCCTGTATCTTTGCCTGAAAGCCCTTGATTCCAAAGTTATAATAATTTGGAGGGAAAGGGGGTTGCATTCTCTGTTCTAAGGGAGGCTCCTGCCTTCCTTAGCAGGTGTCTGTCTTTTAAACCGAGACAGCACTGTATGTTCTTGGGCTAATGCTCCCAAACTATTTTGTGTTCACCTCACCTGTGCTCTTATACAGATGGAAACCAGAAGACCTGGTGCCTAAGCAACACACCAGGGTCAGGAGTGTTTTGTGGGTAGAACACCAGAGTTCTCTCCCAATCAGCAAAATGGAAACAAAAAGCAGCATCATGTTTTATAAAGGGAGTAAATTTTGTGTAGCAGGGCTTTGGAACATGCTGTCACAGTTTAATACTAAGAATGAGAGCCTAGAAAGTATTTGCATCTATAATAAGCATATCTCAGAGGAGATGATCACATAGAAAAGGAAGAATTTTTTTTTTTTTTTCCACATTCTGTGCCTATTAATGGTCCCTGTATGAGATAAGTTCTGTGAGGTGGCCCTTACAAGTTGTCCTGGAGTGGGCAGCTCTGATACTCATTTAAAAACTGTGGCATTAGGATTTTTGGAGGCTGGGCATTGAGGAAGGTCACCTGCCCATGTGCCTCAGTTTTCCTGTGTGAAAGGACTTCATCACACTGCCTGTTGTGATCTGTGCTTTATCATTTAGTCATTTCTACCTCCTCTTACAACATTACTAATTTTGAGGCGTGGTGCACTAGGAAGAGATGGCAAACAGAGATGGCTTCTTACTGATAATTTCAGAAGTGAATTCTTGGTTTAAATGAGGTGCTCAACCTGTCCTTGGGCACCAGAGGGTGCTCATGTCTTTGCAAAGAAGTGGCTGTGTCCTGAGGTGTGATCCTGAGAGCCTGTTGAATGTTCTTTGTTTGCACATGGTCCTTCAATAATTGTAACCACCTTAAATATCTTTTTTTGAAATCACACTTTTTCTGCATAATACTCTAACACACTTGGAAAGAGAGCCACATATAAGAGAGGTCTACACATGGGAAGTGGGGATAGGTGAGTAGGCATGCTTGAGGCTATGTAGCTGTTCTTCCACATTAATACTGCACATTTAAATTTGATCCCTTGCTAAATTTAGTACCCCTCCTATTTTTAGCCTTTCCAGGTATTCTTTCTCCTCTACAGAACTTGTATTATGCTCTATATTTTCTAATTACCTAACAACAATGTTGTCCTTGCCCTGTCCCATGGTCTCTCACGACACATTCCTTGATAACTGAACTGTGGTCTTTTAAGTCTGAACACTCGCAAATCACTGGGATAGTTGGGGGGAACTGTGGTCTGGACCCAGTCCTTGCAGCTCCTGACATTCTGGACTAGCAGTGTTTCCTGGAGGCAGCTGCAGGGGCTGTGGGCTGGGCAGCATTTTATGTTTTTGACTTCTTCCACAAGTGCCTGATTCCTGTGCTGCAGTCTGTGGAAGCAGGAGATCAGGATGAACTGACTGACCTGCCTCTGCTGTGTTTTTGTCAAAACAGAGGGAGATTTATGATGCTTAACTAGTACTACTAAATCTACTACTACTACTAAACTAGTGCTACTAAATCTTGCTATCATTCTGTGAAAGGAGTGATGGTGATGATTATTCCCCTTTTACAAATGGATAAAGTAGGAAATACAGCCTCCTTTTTTAAAAGGTGCTGAACATCAAAGGCACTAATGCAGAGGGCAGCTGTGAAGGTGGTACTAAGCAGTTTTTTCCAAACTCTCTATGGGACTGAAATCTCAGTCAGTGTATTCATCCAGCATAGACTTCTGCATCTCTGGGGAATAACATATTTCAGTTGTGCAAATCTGATTATAAAAGTCCTATGCTTTGCAAGAGAAATAATACTTGAATTGTAGAACAAATCTTCATAAGGTGAACCTGTAAAAGTCTGTTAGGATTGGTAGAGTTTGGGAACATGAGTATGCTTATCCACTTTGCTTTCTGTACCCCACAGAAGTTCTTCATTTTTTTTACTTTACTAATGGGAAATTGCTGAATAGCTTTTACCATGAGAACTTGTAATCAGTCTGACTTCAGAATAAATTGACCATGACATCTGTACCAGCTGAAATTTGGATTTAGACCTTAGAATTTTACACAATCTGAGAAAAAATAAAGCCAGCATTTGGTTAAGCAGTAGTAGACAAAATGCTTGCCTTAAGTGCCCACAGTAGTGAATGAGGTGTCAGCAGTGTTGTTTGTCAGCTTCACAGGACCATGAATGGTTACTAGAATTTTACAAGCCCTGACTGTTCTAGGTAGATGGAGCATCTGTGGTTTTCTTTTTTTTCACACGAACTCCTGGAACTCCTGGGTGCTAATTGCTCGTGTTATTGGCTGGCTGAAGGACCCGCTCTCCCTTAGCTGTGATTCCAAGGCAACCAACTAGTTCTTGTTAAAAAAGCTTTTCAGAAGATTATTATGATCTGAGATACTCTGAGGATGCTGTAGGCATTATACTACTTTGAAGTGCTGTTGACAGCTTTAGTTTGGGATTTGTACGTGTTTCCTTTCAAAGCTCTATTTCCAGCTGCTTGTAACTTTCTTAAGTTTTAACCATTCTGTGTGAAAATTTCCGGACAGATACTGCAGGAGGTTAAAAATTTCATGGAATACCTGAATAAAAATGTGTGGGGAGAAAATCTGAAAAAGCTTCAGAATCCTAATTAAAATACTAAAATAATCAGTGTTCCTCTGAAAAGCTTTAGGTCTAAAAATACTGGAAATTGAAAGCTGAAAGTTTGCCAGAAGAATGATATTTATAAAAGAAAACTGCCTTTGAATATTCACATCAGCTTTAATGTTAGGCGAAGTTTTGAGCCTTTCAGAAATGTTTTTCATGTAAGTACAATATTGGTTGGATCTTGTAACAGGATGTGCACAGGTAGCTCAGTATTTCCCTTCCTGCGATCACATGTAGGCATTGATCTTGTGGTTGGAAGGTGGGGACATGGCATTCAGCAGCTGACCATAGCAGCATTAGTTCTGCCACTACTGGCTGATTAAATGCAAAGCACCTAAACTTTGTGCTCAGATGTGATTATGTGGGATGACCTGTGTTGCAAATCGTGCTCTGAGTCAGGGAACAGCTTTGCTTTCACTTAAATCACTGTCAGGCTCTGCTGGAGTCAGTGGAGGCAGACAGGCACATGCTGAGCACTACTCCTAGAGGAATTACCTGTGTTCATGTAATTAAGTGTACAATAATATATCATCCTATGATCTACAGCTTTATAAATGTGCATTAAAGGGCCACATATTCTCCTAAAGACAAGGTTTAGCTGGTCTTCTAAAGCTAAACCTGTCTGAACAGAGCAGTGAGGAGCAGTATGGCGTCCTTCATGTGTTTTAGAGAAATTGTTTTCCATAATTAGAAGAATAATATGAATCCTGTAACTAAGTACTTAACTATGGCACGTACTTGCAGAGGATTGAAATTATTGGTTGAGAATTTAAATTCTTGATTCCTTTATATGAGAGCCTGGGTGGGGGGGGATGGTTAGGTTACACTGATCATGCCTACATGCTTCATAGGAAGCTTACGTAATTTACATAATCTAGTAGTAAAAGAAGATTCCTGGCTTAGTAAATCGACAGAATAGCTAGATAATTTTGCTGGTGTGACATGGAATTGCACTGTCCTAAATCTGAGAAGAAAATTGGAGGCTTTCAACCTTCTAGAGCTGGGTTTATCACAGCCCTTGAGCATAAGGGGATGATTTACTGAACTGAAATCACAGTTGAAGAGGAAGATTCCCTTGGTTAGTGCTACAGGGACAAGAGTATCCCTGTGCTACTTGGCAACAGAAGGTCCAAGCAGCAATAGCCATATGAACATAGTCCAAAAGGCACCTGAAAAGCCCAGAGACCAATAATATTGGACGTCTGTAGATACAAAGGATGTAGCACCAGTTGGAGGAGGGTAAACACAAACACAGTAAAGTGTTTGACTCAATAGATTTCAAATATGATTAAGAATGTTAATAATTTATCCAATATTTCCCTAATTTGAAATAGTCTAGAATTTGTGTGAGATTTTCAATATGTAGGCTTTGCTCCCTCCAAGGAGAGGATAAAAAGAGAGATGCTTACAAAATTCACCAGTGAGTTTCTGAATACAAGGCTTAGGTTGAGAATTGTCTGTAGTCAAGATATTGTCATGGAAATTGCAGTTGCCAGATGTTTCTCCTTTTGAAAAGTGATCTTTTGATTTTACTTTTTCACTAAAGAAAAGCCTGTTGAGAAAGTAGTGGGAGGTGCAACAGCAGTGAGGGGGCTGCAAAATTGGAGTTCTAAAAATTATTCCCCTCGTGTGTCAGAAACATGAATAGAAGAGGAGGAGGAAAATGAGTTTTAAGAGACAGAGCTAATTGAGTCCTCTATCTACACAGTGTTGTGGATTTAAGTTTTGCCTGGAAAATATCCTATATTACATAAACTGTGAAGGTACAAGGTGGCTTGAATAACACAGGTTAATAAGCATGCACTGATGACAATTCATTTTGGGATTTAAGGTGCACTACAATGCTGAAAATTAGAGCACCTTCTGCCACTCAGAATGCTATTTGTTAAATACCACCAGCATGTCTGAAATCTCTTGTTTCAGTCCTGCATAATTGTTGCTAACATTTAATGGCTTAGCTACTTCTGTCCTTTTTTGCTTTTCCCATTTCTTTCACAAATGGAGAATTTTCCTTTGAAGAATTATTGCTGATTGAAAATTAGTTGTAGTATGCAAATAGAATTTTATATACAGCTGCTCTCTGTTTGTCTCAGAAAACCTAAGTTTGTGTGATCGGAGTCTGTTCATGTGTATCTGACCACTGAGTTTTCCCGCTGGAAAGTTTGACGTTTACTGGCAGATTTCAGTCAGATTTTGGGGGGGGGG
>VZTX01007688.1:3294-92249 GCA_013400915.1 Pardalotus punctatus | reverse complement strand
GGGGGGGGGCGGGGGGCAGGGGGTAATGATGTTCCTCCAGGTTTCACAAGAATGAGGAAGGGAAGAAATCCTCTAATTCATCTTTTAAGAGAGACTTCACTGTGAGCTCAGCCATAGTTAGACATCAGACTGTCCAGGTAAGTATGAGCCTTTATTAAATACCTGACCTGAAGAGAGGCTGTGGTCACAACAGCCAGGGATGAGAAACATGAATATAGAGAGCCAGGCCTCATTATTTCTCATGCTTGCGGAAGTACTTGACTTTTTTTAGAGATTTTTTAGAGATTTCAATTATTTTAAATGTTTTTGGATTTTCTTTTCCAGCTTTTTGTCTGCAGAGGACTGTCACATTTAAGATGTCCTTCCATGAAAGAATAGCGCTTCTAACCCACTGGTTGAGACTGTCTTTTAAGCTAATTGAAGTAATATCTTTTTTTTGTCTGGTGGTCTGAATTTGTGGGCACTTGATACTATGTGGGAAGGCTGGCGTAGCTTGGGGCCTGCACCTCAGAGCATTCAGCTGAAAATAAAGCAAGCCTTGCCAGATGTTAAAATGGTAGAACAGGAAAGCTAACAAGTCAACCATTTAAAGCAATCAAAGTATTTCTGGGGCTCTTAAAAGCAGGTGCTACTGTGGCAGTGCTTCTGTCGCTGGCCTGCTGGGGGTCTGTAACACTGTGAGTAGCTGCTTCTAGCTGAATTTCCTGGCTCTTGCTCCTCAGACCAGGAGTTTATCAGTTACTGCTTTTCACTTGTGCTGAAGTCCTCTTCAGGACTAGGAAGTAGCATTAAATCTGTAGTGGGGATTGGTCTTGAAGATGAGTGATTGGAGATTTTTAAGCTTTGAGGAGCTTTTTCAAATAATTCATAACAGGACTTAACATACCTGCTGTTAGAGGTTGATCGTACATTTATAGCAATAGCTTCTGGACTTTAGAGGTTGATTATATATTTATGACAACAGTTCCTGGTCCTACTTCCAGAAATAATATTTTTGGTGAAGGCAGCTGGTCAGGTGTCCCACTTCACCCTGTCTGAAGAGCACAAGGCCAACATCTGTCTAAGGAATGCACCAGCACGTGGCAGTAGTTGGTGGGGTATTTTGTGGAAACTGTAAAGAGGAAAGACAAAGAGAAAGATACCTCTTCACTTGCCATTTCAGCTTTTTTTTTTGTTTGTTTTTGTTGCCAAGATTTTACACAATTCTGATTTTTTTAATCTATTTTTTGTCCTAAAAACATAAGATAAGTACATGTTAATGCATCAGCTGACTACCTGATACTGGAGTCAATCAGCCTCATTGTATCTTCACCTGAAATGTTTTAAAATAATTAGTATTCTTTGAAACCATCTCATTTTTAATAAAAATACTCTTGCTCTTCCAAAGTATTTTTGAGAGTGCCACCAACCTGGTTTGAGGGGGGAGTGAGTTGTGAAAAAAATGTTTCCTTAAAATTGTTGCCAGAATTTTAGGAAATTTCAGAGCAACTTTTTCAGTGCTTTCAAGCTTTTTCAGTGTATTAGGAGAAATACCCATTTGGTGTGAGAATAGTTCCTGTCTGCTAGTCCATCCTGTTTGGAGTGATTTTCATAGAAACCGCTTGGTCTGTGCTTAACTGGAGGTTTTCCCTGTGACAGCCCTGAGTTTTACAAAATACGGAACAGAGATACCTGGATGGATCGTATTCAGCTCTTACTGAGGTTTGTACAGTCTTTTTATTGCTTCATTAGGAGATGATTCAAATCCTTTGATTCTTTTTCTCTGGTCTGATTTCGGAGTCACTGAGTCACTGAGAAAAATCAAAGGAGCAGCAGACGACAAAGCTGCGCACTTAAAATGTAGCAATACTCTGCGTGACTCCTAAAATTGTTGTATGTGGGCAATGGGCCCTGAGCCTGTGCCAGATAGTGCCATGCGTGTTGAAGTTCCTAATAGCGTGTATAACCTCACAGAGACCAGGTTGGTAATAGCATGTAAAGGTGCACTTTCTAGATGCCTTAGGGCTTTCTAATTTTAATAAATATTTTGTTACTGTTTCATGTGAGGTTCTCTTGAGTTGGAAAAAAGATAGATTGGCAGCTCCTGAATTTCTTGTGTTCTCCATTTGTAAGAGAAACTCTAGTATAAAATTTCTAGTCAAAAACAGAGGAGGAGGAAGACAGAAGTACTCATCCCAGAATAATACAGTAGTGTAGCTGCCAGGTGGCATCATGAAGCGTTTGGAAAGCCAAATCCAGATCTGTGTTCTGCATAGGTCAGACCAGAGGGAAAAAGTTGTTTCTCCACCTTTACATGTGAGTTCCTTAGTCCTTGAGCTGCTCTTCTACCACTGTTGCTTCTTGTGGAAACCTTGGAAGATCTCCTTTTGTTTTACTGTGAACAGAAACCTTTTGGGAGTCTTAAGAGGTTTGCAGGACAAGATAATCATGTCCTGTCCAGCTTGTTAAGCATTCTGCTTTTTGGTTACAAGTGTTCTTGGCAGTTTGGTTCCAAACACACCGTTTCCCTCTGCACAGTTTTCTGGGAGCACAGTTCTTTGATTCTAGCAGTTCTAGCTTCTAGAACTTAGTCCCATGCTAGCTAAGAATGACTGCTTCCCCCATCACTTTCAAAAGTACAAAATTGAGGGTTTTAAATTCAACTGTACTTCAGTGTTTCTCATGTGCGTAGAGCCATCTTACTGCATATTCACATGTGCCAATATAAAAAAACAAGGAAAAAGTAGCAAAACCCACATGCATTTAAATGTTTTTCTGTGAGGCTTACAGAAGGAAGAACAGAACCTATTCTTTCCATCTTCACAGTTGGTGAACTCTTGACATCACTGATCTCAGTGGTTCTAGATTTTACCATGGAAAGGAAGTGTAAAACCTGAGCTCAAGACAGCTATTCTGGAGGTATCAGTATGTAAATGTAAAGTGTGTAGTCACTGCTGGGCTTTTTAGTGGTAGTAATTTTTCCATTAATGTGAGCATTTATGAAAAAATATTTCTCCCCCATTAGATATTGCTTGGTTAATTGCATAGTCATGAGAGCAGAGGCTGTGTGTGATTTTAGTAAGAGAATGGTACAGAAATGAATGGAAATTAATTCTTTAAAGCAAGAATTTTCTGAGTTATAATGTATTTATAGATTCACTTGATTTGTTATTACTTGAGCTGTTCACAGGAATGTAATTTCAATGGTGACTAACAATGTTTGTGCCATTTCCTGGGGGAATGAGGTGCTCTCTGGTCAAGAGCTATAAAATATTCCCCTTCAGGACTCACTCTTGGTCTGGAGCAGTGTGGTGCATCGAAGATGTTCCCACCTGACAGGTCATTGCTGTTCCTTACTCTTCTCTGGACAGTTATTTTCTCTGAGTTTCCTTTGTTAGGAGGATAGCAGAACTAAGGATGAAACTTGTCTCCCATAGTACTTCCTCATCTTTGACATTCCTTCCTACTTTGCAGTCAGGACACAGCAGTGAAGGGGCATGTAAGAAGGTTGTTTGCCATACCAGTTCTGTTGACTGAGTGAAAATAAAAACTGGTTGAAAATATAAACTGATTGAAAATAAATATTCAGAAATTAGAATTTCAGACCTGTGAAGGCTTAAAATTTTATTGCTATCTTTACGGTATGTGATGGGAAATGTACAGTTTTCTTTGGTTTTGCCTTCAAAATCCTACTCCATTAAATGAGTAAATAGAAGTTTCTGTTCTCATTTAAAAACATATTATGAGCTTAATATGTACTCACTTTTAAGAACTTACGTTTTAAAATAGGTTGGTGCTTTTGATGACTTGGAGTGGCAGCAATGCCTGGCAAGGGTTTCCCAGAATATGTTCACCATGATTGTATTCAGTATTGTCTTTTAACTGTTTTAAGACTATTTGCGTGAATATACAATAGTAAGATTGGAGTTCTACTGTGCTTTAGGTACTTGTTTGGCAGGGTCTTCCGTTTGCTTTTAGTGTTGAATTTCTTCACTTTTCAGAAGCACACACTGCAACAATTGACATGTTTGCAAATATAATGTTTCCAGTTATTTTTACAGTGTTTCCCATAAACTTTAGACTTTTTTCTGATACTGTTCTCTACATGTAGAAATATTTCTTGTAATAATTTTATGTCCATACAGCAGAGAAAATTCTAGTTATGGCTCAGGAGAAGCTTTAGAGACTTTGTTTTGGTCATTTTAGAAAAATATTAGGTCTCCATATTTTCTAGATCCATAACAATAATGGATTCAAGCTGTCCTGCTTACTGATAGCATTTACTGGGTGTTTGGGGATTAGCTCTGCAGTTTTTCTCAAGTCTAAGTAGCATTTGTTACCTTGCCTTTGCTTACAATGCCAAAAGAAGATAATACAGAATGGTGATTTCTGCTATTCAGTGGCCAACAGAGCTTGCTGAATAACAGATATTAATAGCTCAGACATCAAATAAGATCTTACAAAATGAATTTCAGATGGATCTTAAACCCAAGGTTGTGTTAAAAGAAAAAAAGCAGACCAATTCCTCACAACACAAGACACACAATACAGTTTCTCACTGTAAAACATGAAGGTGCTGATGATTGATACTGGTGACTAAGCAAAAAATCTAATGGTGTTTTCTTTGTTGTTCACATAAATATAATACTTCTCCGAGACAGGGAAGCATTTGCAAATTTTGGAAATTTTGCGTAGAGGAAAATTAGTAGCTTCTCTGGCAACTGCTACCTGAATCTTTGAAAAGTGATGCTATAACATGAGATAAGTAACATGCATAATGCAATTATATATCCTCATGTTATGAAGAGGCATTGATTAAAGATGGTACATCTTTTTTATTTCATCTGTTGTTAGTCATTTTCTGGAGATAGTACTTAAGAAATGCCCCATGGAAGTGTTCAAGGTTGGATGGGGCTTTGAGCAAACTGGTCTGGTGAAAGGTGTCCCTGCCATGGCAGGGGGTTGAAATGGGGTGATCTTTAAGGTCCCTTCCAAACCAGACCATTCTATGATTCTGTGAAAAAGGACTGTTTTTCTTTTTAGAGAATCTCTTTGGTAGAGAACTGCTTTTCTATAAAATCCATTCTTGACAAGATTGTGGTCAGTCAAATTAATTGATCAAATGTCTTGTTGTCCAGTAGTGTGAGTGTAACATCAAAGCTGAAATTAGTCTGCCAACCCTTGTTATTGCTTATTGCCTATATAGAAAAATTCAGGAGTGGGTTTTGCCATAGGAGTTTGTTCTGCTTTGCATATCTCCAGAATGATGGCAATAGCAGTGATGACGCAAACATATCCAGCTCAAGCAAGGGCCGGAAACCAGGCTGAGTCCCTAGGGAGTTTTGAAGCTGGATGCTCCACATAAAAGAAGAGCTTAATTCTTGTCAAAGGCTGCAGTGTGTACTGTACAGATAATACAGAAGTTAGAGTAGCTGATGCTAATAAGATTTTCAGACTTCTACAGAAAGAAATGGAAATTTTGCGTCCTTCACAGGGCACCGTGCTGCCCTCATAGCATTAGTGTTTCTGCAGTAAAATCTTATTTGTTTGCAGTGTAGGGGGTACCATAAGAGATGTCAGGAGGGTGGAGCATTTGCCATGATGCTCTTGACTGTAGAGGTACTAGTATTCATGACATTGTAAAATTCTGAATTTGTTCTTCATTATCTCATTCTTTGCTGCTGCCGCTTCTGTTAGGACTTCAACCTGCAAAAGCACGTAGTCCTAAATCAGTGGTAAGATGAAGATGCTGGAAAATGATGATTCTTTTCCTGCTGGTGTTTTAGAATAGTCATGGAAGCTTACAGGAACGCTCTGTCTTGTCACTTATTAAGTGGTCTTTGTAACAACCAAAATGCTGCTGTTTTCTAAAATCTGAAGTACTAAAAAGGCCCACATGCTTCAAGTTAAACTCCCAGTGGTTCCTCAATGTTTAAAGTGTATAAGAAGAATACAAATATGTGTAAAGGGTGGAAGTCTGTGATAAGACTGTGCTTGCCCTTAGGAATGGCAGTCAGATTTAGAGGAGATGTGGGAATTAAACATATAGAGCTCCATCTAACTATTCTAGCTATCAAATAACTGATACTGCATCAATAACTAACAAACGTACCACTGAGAGGAATGAGAACTGCATATCCATGTGCTTTGCCTTACGTTTGTGCTTGCTTTGCTAGGGGGTGTTATCCTCTGAGGAGGTGTGGAGACAATCTACCCGCGTAGTTATGCTTCTGGAATTACTGCAATCCATCTTTCTCATCTGCACTCCTTAGCGGCAGAAACTGAGTTGTAAATGAGGTTGGGCTATTTATGCTTTATGTAAATTTCAAGACGTTAAGTAGTGAATCAAGCTCATGTTGTCCTTAACTTGAATATGTTTATCTCATCATTAAGAGGAGTTTAGATATGACTGTTAAGGATGAAGGTGTTTTCTTGTAGGATGTGTAAAAAAAGTGTTGATAGTCTGTAATTTAATTAGAGGCAAACATATTTTTTTTAAACAAAAGAAGGTAAATCAAATACTCTAAATTAAGAAGTCTAACAACTTCTACAGTAGTCCTTGCTTCATGACTGCTGAAATCAGGGTAAGTTATGAGATTGTCTAGAAAGCTGCCATGGTCCAAGTTCCATCATAATTAAAAGATTATAGCTAACAAGTGAAAAGATGTCACCAGCTGTGGTAGGCAGAAGATAATATGCAGAGTGTGCAAGTCCCCTTACTAGTGATTTATTTTTTTTTTACTTTTCTGATAACAAATGAAGGAAGTTTTTTATTTGTGTATTTTTACATATAGAATATGTATGCTTTCTCTAATAGCCAGTTTTGCCCTTTTCTTTTTCCAGAGTCAAGATGAGAGATATGCTTTCATTGCTGAATGGTATGACCCAAATGCTTCACTCTTGCGGCGTTATGAACTTCTTTATTATCCAAAAGATGCATCAATTGAAATGGTAAGGATGTAAGAAAAAAAAAATCTTTTGTCATAAATGTAACATCCAATTCAACAGTTCTTAAAATGGCAAGCTGCTGCCTATGCCTATTAATTTTCCAGGTAAGAAAATTGAATTTAAAATGTGTCTTGCTCTGTTTCTATAACTAAAAGAAAAGCAAAAATTCGAGTTCATGGTGAAATGTATGGAATAGCTTTCACATTTATAGTTTTTTCTCTTTCTTAAAGCTTGCTTTGGTGTGGAGAGATTAATTTTCACAAATCTGTTTTCATTCAATCTCTATTTGGGTTTCAGAATTGAAACTCAGCTACACTGGCCTAGTGCTTGAGAAAAGTAAGCTGAAGCTAATTCCAGACAGGAGAATAAGCTTCAGCAGCAATTCCAGAAGTCTCTGAAGAGTAAAATGTAAGAGAGTCTTATTGAAGTAGAGGAAATGATAAATTTGGTTTAATGAGAGGTAGAACATTTCAGACAGCAGGATCCAAATTTTTTGGTCAGTGGTGTTTGCACAGATCTTTCCATCTTGTGGTTCATACAACTAATCCCCATTGCTTATTGAAAGCAGGTGAAAACAAGCATTTTGCTGTAGCAGGCATGTATATAAAAATATAATATGTACTGTAAAGATAATCCTCATGCCGACCAATGCTTTGTGCTTCCTTTTAGGAATGAGTAAGTGGTATGGACTAGTCTGTTCCAATTTTTAATGAAGACCTAAGAGTCTAAGAATAGCCTAGATTTGGATATTCACACTTAGTAATTTCATTATAAAATTTAACTTTCAGCCTATAAATATAAAATGCGGAAACAAAAAAGCTAGTGGAATTTGCCTTTTCTTACCCAAACTGCTGCTCACTGAAGCCATGGTACCCACTTGTTTGAGGAGATGCACTTTTCACTGATTACTGATATTCTCTTTAAGCAAACTCTATCATGATGTTGTCCCTTTTAAGTTAGTTCTTTGTACAATGTCTGTATGTGCACAGTTTTGAAAATGTGAGGTTTCTAATTTTATTTCCCAGAGACAGTTTAGCTGATCAGTGAGGAACTGTAATAATATTCCCACACAACCATGGGTAGGCTGGCAAAACTGTTGTTCATTTCACCTACACGTCTCAAAACCAAGAGCTTCCAAGGTATTCTTGAGCTTCTTAATGCAATACCTACATCTTGGTAGACTTTGGCAATTTGCTGGTGTGCTCTTATGTTAAAGTAGTATGGTGTGTACACAGCCATAGCCTGCATGTGGGCAGGACAGTAGTTAAAACAAAAATGTATGTGAACACCCTTAGAGAAAGAATATCTCAAAATCACTTTTGGGGATGAGTTTATAATTTTGGGGGTGACAGATCTTACATTTAGAATTCTCTTCTGGATTGGTTTTTTTATTTCTGCAGAATTTGATTTTTTTTTCTTTATTACAGCCTAATTCTTCTGCATCTTTTAATACTTCCCTGAGGAGATGGCAACCTGCTCTTATCTCTAGCATATCTGAGAGAAGGGAGGTGATGGATATGAGCCAGCTTTTCCCCATGTATGAGGAGGATGTTTCATCCCCTTTCCCCCCTCCCTGACAATAGCTCTCACACACCTCAGCTGAGGGTGGAGCAGAGCTGTTGAAGGCTTGTGTTATACAAAGTCCTGCACTTACCTTTTCTTTCTGGCCTTTGTGTCTTGGTGAAGAAAAATGACACTGGGAATAATGAGAGCAGTTTCCAGCTTGCTTAGCAGCTGGAAGAAGACAGCATAGATTTTTGTCCAAGGTCAGCAAGCAGCTCTTTCAGTCAAGCTGGATTTCCTGACACAGAGGCCCCATTCTCTGAGTTTTCCATAGTTAATAACTCTCATGGGGAATTTCTAAAGCCTGAATAATTTTTCTTTCTACAAAAGATTTCCTAAAAAGAAAATAAATCTTTAAAAAGGACAGATTCTTATAAGAGAACTATTTTGTTTTGGGTAGTTTACCTCTATGTGTACATGGGCAGGAGTGGAACAGTCCAAACAGTCTTACATTTCTTCTGCTGTGGCTTATCATTCACTTTATTAAAAAGTCTTTTAAACAGATCCAAAATTCCACTCTAAAGAAGAATTCTTTAACACAGGTAGATCCTCTCTTCTTCTTGAGAAGAGAAAAACATCTCGGAGTGCCTTTCTAGCAACCATGCAACCATTAGTGAAATAACCAAGAAAATGCTCAGATTTTTGGTCAAGATACAGAAGAATTTGCTAATGGTTGAGACAGTTAATAGGCTTCCTGTCAAAGTCCAGGAGAAAACAAGTAGCTGAGTTCAAGTTGGTTTCTTTGTTTTTTTGGGGTTTTTTTTACTGTATTGTCATCTCATTCCCTGCCAAACTTGAATAGTGAGCACATAGTAAGAGCATGTATGTGGGGCTAAGGGCTTTTCATCAGGGAAGGTTTCTTCCTTACCATCATGCCTTAGCAGAAGGAAGTATCACGATAATTTGTATTCTCTAATCTGCAGAGTTTTTGCTGTTCTGAAGACAATTACAGTTCTTCTAGTCTTCTAACAGAAGAGAACTGTATGCACGCATATCAGAACATGGAGTATGTAATTCTGCTCTTAAATTCTTTTCTCGCTCCAAAATTTATGGGAATTATGTTCTTTCTTTTAATCCTGTTGTGGTGGATACACCATTGCAGTGAAGGACAGTACATGTAATTCAAGACAGAAGGGGAAGTTTGGCCTGAGGAGGACAAAGCTCTTCCTTTCATAGGCTTCCACTTCCCCAGGAAATTTAAGGCATCTGTGATATCTACTTGCAGTGAAGAAACCGTTCAGCAGGTTGACTTCTGTGCTTTGCCAGCTCACCCAGAAAACTACATTAATGTCTGATTTCTTGCTTGGAATGATGATACATAAAGCTGAATTGTCCTGACAGGCTTTTGAACTTGCAGCTCTAGGCAGTGAGAACATCTCAGCCAAGTGTTGCAATCATCTCTCCGTCCCTAATGCTGAGTCTTATGCAGTCAAATAGAGCATAATATCGCTGGAACGATGTCCTGAAGCAGAGACCTGCCAGTGTGTATCCTGATCATTCTGGTGCGAGCCACTGGGCTGTGAAACAGCATGGATCTGCTGGGGGGAACTCTCAGTGAGACTGGGCAGAGGCATGCACCAGGCACCTGAACCTTTTATCACAGCTTGAATTAGAACAAGCAAATTACAAACCAGAAAAAATTCAAAGATAGCTGGCAGCCTGAGACTATTTAAATGGAATAAATTTGCAATTGTGGTTTAATCTGCTAAGCTTTTTTAGTACACCTGTAAGTTCAAAGGGCTAGGAATTAAATCAAGTAATCAGATTCAATCCACAGTACTGTGGAAATTTCTGATGGTAAAGATTAAGTTGAGTTTGCCCACAACTGAATACCTTGCTATGGCAGATCTTAATCTTATTTTTGCTTCAGTACGACGTGAAGAACCGTCGCATGTTTCTGAGGCGCACCAAGTATGAGAATTTGCACCTCGAGGATCTGTATGTGGGCAGCAAAGTCACTGTTTTCTCCCGTCACCTCTCCATAGTGGACTATGGGAATCTATACACATCTCGCAAGCTTGGGAGCCGCAAAGAGAGGTAAGAAGAAATGAATCTGGAATCTTGCGGTTGGGATTTCAAAGTAGATGTTTTCTAGAAATGAGATTTCTGTACTACTATGGGGAGGAGATGGCTGCATGTTTGCATGCAGTTTGAAGGGATCTGATATACTGATGGCTGCAGAGAGGCAAAGTGGTACCTGCCTGTGGGCAAACCTGTAGTTACCTGATTGTTACCTTCAAGGCCGGCTTCTCCGTGGTGTCAGCTGCTGGCTCCTCTTGGTATCTTGGGGGTAGAAGAGAGGGAGGAGGAAAATGGGTCCTATTCAACTTTGTTACTCACCCAGGGCAGGCATCAAGAGGGTTCTTGTGATCTGTGGATTCTCTTGGGGCAGAATTGATATAGTAACTGATGTGTGCTGGGCTTGAAAATCCTGGACCTTGTGAAACTAGCACCTGTCTCTTTGGGATCTGTGCAGGAGCCTAGTGCTTCACCAGTCTGATCTACTTCTCTGTTAGTAGTAATAAATGAAAGTACAAGAGGACCACTCCCATTCTCTGTTGTTTTTCCCCACTATGGAGATTTTTTCTGAGAATGTTTTTCAGCTTCTCTTAAGCTCTGTGTGGATGAGGACAGAAAGTACAGTGTGAGAATGTCAATAAAAATTATGGGCTTGTTTGTTAAGACAAAGTTTGTTTATAATGGATGAAGATAAGACTCATAATGTATTTTTGTTTTAAGGACTTGCTTTGGAAAAGACTTTAAGAAGCCATCCAAGAACAAATATCAAGACTAAGACTATCAGGACATTAGGGTTAATTTACAAGAAATTTAGATCTGGTTTATGGCAGTGCAGGTAATCTCTGAATTTGCAAATTAATGAATTTTTACAATTTGCTCCAGCCTTTTTGAAAAGAACATGGAGCATTTTTGTAGGTATGGTATTCCAGCGAGCCTTAATCAATAAAAAGCCTTAATGCTTTCTTGCTCCCTCCCAGTAAATGGGTTTATTTTGAGCTCTTTTTGGAGAGTTGTACATAAACAGACATAGAGGAAGAGTTGCATGTTTTAACACATATCTTTGTCTTAACTGCACAAAAATATTGCTGTGAAAATGCCTGCCATAATATCTTTCCAGAGGAGTTGTGGTACTTCTTCTCCAAGCTGGGGTTGGGCATGGTGAAAGAGCAGCAAAGGAGGTGGAGAATATAAGGGATGGATGCTGTATATGTGGCTACTCTTTTTGTTCCTCAGTGCAGCTTTGGGTAGGTTATGTCTTTATGTCAATGTGAAGTTGTCTATTTCCTGCTCCGCCTAAATTAACAAATCCTTAGTGCTGATGCAGAGCTCATGCTGTTATACCAGGAAAAAGCAGCTTATGGTTAAATTATATTTTCTCCTTGTAGGAGACATTGCTGTCTACTCAGCAGCACTTCAATTGTGTCCATGAAGTGGTTGGTCTTGGGAGGAGGCAAATTTTTGTACTTCCCTAGAAAAGTAAGAAAAGACATTTATGACATGTCAGCTGTTTGGAAAACATTTTAGGAATGTCAGCTGAAAGATAACATAGATATTCAAGTGGTGTTACATATTCATAATAGCCCAGAGGAACATAGTGAAAGGTGCCTTACACAGGCAAGGGATCCTCAAAATCCATTTTCTTCACAGAAGCTTTCACTGAGTAAAGAGGGTCATATTAAAAGAGTTTCCTTGGGCAAAACAGTTGTATGTGAGTTATTTGTCTTTTTGGCCTGTTCCTAGCTAATTTTACAGCAGTTATTAGATGTAATAAGATTTCTGCAGTGCATGATCATTTCCAAAATAATCTGCAGTTGGAATTCTGTTAATATTTTTAAGCTTGTTTTATGAAGCAGAATGGTCCTTTGTCTTTTTTTGCCTTTGTGCTGTATAGGGCTATTGGCACATCAGTTTGACTTTGGAAATATGTTCTTTGGTCACTCAATGTGTGCTCAGACAGGCTCAGCAAAGGTGTTTGAGGGAGACTGAAGAGGGTATATAAAAAAATCTTGAATATTTTGAGTTAGGAACCTTTATTTTTGTCAGCAAAACAAGTGAATGTGACCATAAGTACGTAAGATACAGAACAGGTGTGTAGAAAAAGGCTAGATTTGCACAGGCTTTTTCTACAATTAGGCTAGAATTATTAAGACAGTCCTGTTTCAGTTTCTATTCCTACTTTTTTTTAAGTCTTGGGTCAATTTTTAAATATTGTTGTATTTAAGTGTTTTTCATTTCTGTTCCCCTCACAGTGTGTCATAAGAAAACCATCACAAACAGTGATGAAAATGGTTAAGTGAGCATGTGCTTACTTACAGTGTGCCACATAAGGAATCACTGGCATGGGACAGGGATTTCTGTTTCTGTAGCCTTTCACTTGTGATCCTGGGTGGTTGTAACCAGAGGTAAACATTTGTCTGACTAGTGTGTCCTGTCTAAGTAGACTTTACTTAAAATCAGTATCACTGGTATTGAAAATGGTGTTAGAAAACGTGTGTGTCACCCAGAAATACTTGTATTCTTTTTTGAGTGGGATATGTTATTCTTATGCTTCTAGTCATTGACATAATCAGCATTTCTTCCCCTACAAGACATAAGCTACTGTACGTGCAGCAGTCCTATTATTAGAAGCATATCTCAAAAGCATAGTCACAGCATGCTTTGTGCATTGTTCCATTGATCAGTTCTCATTTTCTGTTGTTTCATTACTCATTGCAGCACTGTTGCACAGGCCCTCTGAAAATGTAAGCAAGTGAGCTTAATTTTCCTTCTTTCTCCTTTGTTCTCAGACATGAAACTTTTAAAACCTACACTGCAGACTGCATCATGTCAAACCCCATGAAACATATTCCTAATTAAAACTAAAAATAGGGCACATGAATCAAAATGTAATCTCAGAAACAGTCTTCAGCATCGTGAAGTATACTTTTTGTATGCCGTATACCTCTGAAAAGCTCACACTGAAATGTTAGAGTTTATGTATCAGTGTTAGAGAAGAGATGTTATAGGAGTTGCTCATTGCAGTTTGTATTAATGTCTTCTAGATAAACTGCTTCATAATACAATATTTCTTTGCATATTTGTAGGAATTACAGTATTACTAAAAACCTTGAAATTAGAAAAGGGACCATTTCTTTCTGGCATTACCAGTCTGTCTCAAATAGCCTGTGTAAGAACATAAATTCCAAAAATTGTTCCTCAAGGAAATGCAAACAGCTCTGGAGTTCCCATTCCAGGGGTTTGATCCTTATCGTTCACGGGAAATGACAATGTTGAGAATCTCTTGTGCCAGGATGCAGGTCATGCATTGTGTGACTGACATTGGTCAAACATGCAGCTGCTCCCCATCATGGGCCTCAATTCACCTGTAGCCTCAATCATCCTGTGATATGATAAATATCACAAAATGAGGTGGAGCTGTGAAATCCTTGGGGAGGAGGGGCACAGGCTGTAAGGCTGCATGGAGTGTGCTAGCAAACTGTGTTGAATGGTGGAGAGAGGTCTGCATTTCCTGGTCTGAGGATGGGACTAAACCAACTTTAGGTTGCCCTGCAGTGGACTGAACAACAGTCTTGGTTGATTACTTTCATGCAGTTGGCTACACCCTTAGTCTATCAGTCTTTTTGTATCATACTTCCCAATGGATCTGGGCCTCAGGTGCTCTGTGTATATGAACTTCATGGTGTTTGAGGTAATCCATTTGTTTCTGAGCTCTGAAGGTCATCTCTGCCCCTCCCTTAGTTGCAGATAAAATGTTGCATATGTTCAAATATTCCTGGTTACATTTCCTGGTCCTAACACCCTCCCTTGCTTTACATGTGATGTGAAATAGCCTCTCTCTTGCCAAAGCATCTGTCATTCTGGGGTCACTTATGGTTCACAGTAAATGTAGTGGAAGTTCATCCATCTCCTATAATCTCCGCATATTTGCTCTGGCTGGAATATGTTGCTGCTAACCTAAGGGCTGCTTTCCATGCTTTGCTGGTATGTAAAATAGAAAATTTGCAATTATTTGTCTTTCATTCAAGGAAGTACTGCAACAAAAAATTCCATCTTGGAGAGTCTTCTTTATTGGAAACAGTGTAAATGATGGTAACTGCTCTTTAGGATTGTCAGAGACGTGGAGTTTCTGAGATCCAGGGTTGAGTAAATCTGTTGGTTTGTAAGCGGAGCACATTTGAAGCTGACTCACCACAAGATGAATGCAAATAGAAAATGCAGTTTTACAGACCTTCTTTTTGTACTTGTTATTTTTGATTAATAATATGTTTAGTGCAGATGGTGTTCTTGGTGCTATGCAAAGCTCACTAATAAAACAGTCCTGGCCCTGGGGATGTACAGTATAAAAAGATAATTACCTAGAAGACAGGATGTACTTGGAAACAAAGATGTGGGGGAGAGTGTAGAGCTTTTTGGATTGATGTGCCTTCGAATATAGCCGTCAGTCAGTATAAGAGGTGCAATTCCTCCTCTGCCATCCTTTTATTGTGTCTATTAACAGTGTCAGCTGTTTGGCATGCACATTGTATACCGTGAAGTTTTTGTACTGTACCAAGCACAAGAGGATCTTCTTCTCACTGAGGACTCCAAATATTTTTAAAGTAATAATAAAACAATCATTTAACTTTGAGCTTTATGGAAGAGGCACACGTTTAAGTAATATTTTTAAGCAGGGAATTGTAACAGCTTCAATTTTATGGATATGATTAACATTAGTAAAAAAAGTGAGCTGAGCAAGCACAGGGAGAGATTAATGAATCAGTTGTGTTCTAACCCAGAGCTGAGAATGAGGAACTGTAGAGGTACCCACTAGCTAAGGAAGAAGTGGTCAAATTGTGTGCTCTGTAAGCAAAGTGTGAAGTTGGTAAATAATAACTGCTGGTGGAACACTGGGAGCTGAGTTGGGTTAGAAAGCCAAGGAAATTATAATGTGCAAAGATTGTTCTTATCAGAATAATGTGTTGCACAGGCATTCAAGAATAGCATGGAAATTGATGAGACACTGGGACAGTGAATATATGGCTGTGACAAAATTTCTCTTTGATGGGCTGGTTTTTTGTCTGACTGTGAACCCAACAGGCACACCAAATGCTCTAAGGAAAGTTGTGTTGGCTGTATCTCTCTGTTATTTTTTTTTCCTCCCCAGAACTCTGGCTTTGATTAAACCTGATGGAATGCGCAAGAGTGGAGAATTACTTGATATCATTATTAATGCGGGATTAACAATAACTAAGGCCAAAATGATGCTGCTTTCAAGGTAAAGAATTTTTAAGGTTAGCTCTATTGTATCTAAATATTTTTGCAGTTAAGAACATTCTTTAGAGCTATTCCGTGTTGTTCCACATGTTAGATTCATGCCAGTGAGTAAGAGAGGTAAGACTCATCAGTTTCATAATCTTGTAGGCTTCTGAAAGTATTTAGAGATTCAGGCTAAGTATTAAAAAGTGCTGTGCAAATGAGTATGGGTGATTGAAATATGTCATGTCTGTATGAATCCAAGATGGCTACTGTAGCTTTAGCAATCCAGCAGTGTTTACTACTGGCATGTCTTTATGTCCTCACTTCATGGCTTCCTCATACAGATGATATTGCTGATTTTAACAGTGTTGTCTTTAAAATATTTGGTTTGCTTGCTCTCTGTAAATCTGTTGTCTTAATCTGTGCTCTCAGATTTGTGCTTTTTAATCACTAGAAGTTCCAGGCAAAGCAAGTGATGTCCTGATGGTGCAGGGTTGGACAGGTTTTATTCATGCATCTTCCTAATCCCTGAACCTTCATGTCTCATTGAGCACTAAGATTTAAAAGAAGGCATGCTGCTGAGGAAAGAGAACATAATTAAATTACCTTAGAAGACTTTCCCAAAGTTGCTGCACTATTTCTCCATTGCTGCTTTGCCAAACCTATTCATATGCAGCATGTTTTTGAAAAGAAATGCTATCTGTCTTACATAATACCATTTTCATGTGTTCTTATGGTTTATGTGTGAGGTCAGGAATAATTTTCCTTCACTTCACTTCTTGGCTTTCTTAAATACTGGTAAAACAGCTATAAGACTTCCTCCTCTTGTTTCTGCATGCACCTGCTGCAATGTTTGATGATGATACTGGTCCTAGATCCTCCATCCAACAACTCCTATTCATGAGCTCAGATGGGTTTCTAATGTTTCTTTACAATTCATAAGGTCTTTCAAACCAGATTTTTTTTTACTTACTCTCCTGCAGTCTGAGAGATTTGATCCAGAAGTGTTGTTTGGGGTGGTGCTTTTTTTTTAGTGTCTGTCTGAGAAGTTGAACTATTGAGCCAAGTCACATGCTTTAGAGTTGACTCACACTGAAGGGAAGAAATGGAGACTTGAACCTTTACTGCCTCTTGCAATATAAAAATTTCTGGTTGTCTTGTATAATTAAAAGCAATTATTAATAAGCACAAGATTGGGCTGTGATACTGAATGTATTTATGTAGTGTCTTGAGTATTTTGTGGTTTCTCTGCGTACTATCTACTCTGTTTCCTGGGACTGTGCCATTTTAAAATGATAGAACTATGGCTTTGTCAAAGTCTTCTACCCTTAGATTTCAGCAGGCATGCTTGTTCAAATCATCGTCATCTACTGCTTTCTTTAAAGGGATTATTAACAACATTTGTCTGTCAATCACTGTTAAGTAGATTCATGCCTTCTGTAAAAGTTGTAGCCAAGATATGAAAGTGTGGGCAGGCACTTGCTTCTGCAGTCTCTTCCTTTAATCCTATGTCAGTTCAGTCTGTTATACATAGGTGAACACTGTTCTCCATTATTTGAAAACAGAGAACTAATTATAAAATTTAAAAGGAACTAAGTTATACAACACAACTGTACTTTTATATTTATTTCAATAGGAATTGTTAACTGAGTAGTAGAGCTTAATTTGTTTCAGAAATGTACCTTTCAAATACTTCTTTGCAATCAGAAATGGTAATACTTAATCTCTTCACATACCTTTTTCATATTTGCTTTCCAAAATTATTTGGTGAATTAATTTCAGGAGAGGATTTTCTGGAGAAATAGTGAATTGTAGGCAAAAGTTTTGCAGAGTGTAGGCTTGAAGTGTGAGATTTCAAGAGTTCCTGTGTCTAGCATAATTTTTACATCATGCTTTTGCCTTAGTTATGAAATGGAAAGGAAGCATATTGAGTGTCTGGTTAATGAAAATTTTGGATTTTGAATGGTTCATACTTACACTGAACTAAAAGCAACAAAACAGGAATTATTCAGGTCGTTTTGATAAAAAAGCTGGAGAAAGATGTGACTGTTCAAACATTGATAAATGTTAAGAAAATTAAATTCTTCTTAAGTTCTTCTTGATGTTATTTCTTTCCTCTGACAATATTTGGTTTAAGTCTGGACTGCAAATGGGAGAGAGGCATCAAAAGTTCCATTTCAGATGACAGAGCCACGCTTTTGCTCATGCTTGGAGTCTATTATTTGAAAAATATGCCGGCAATTTCTTTCAGTAAAGAGAGCTGCTCAAAATGAGCAAACTAGTGAAGACCAGAAAAAATCAGAAGACTGTGCTGCAGGTAAAAACAACTTTCCAATTTGGTATCTCGTAGTCACCCTTCAGCACTGCTTTGATTATGAACTTTGTGCCTAGAGTAGAGGTCAGCAATATTGCTTTCTTTCACCTGTCAATCCTCCTGAAGAGCTTGTCCTCTACAAATTCCAGCTTCAAAAAGTGGCACACACCAGGATTTGGAGCAAGCCAATACCAAGCCTTTGTTCTCAACAGGAATTCTGAAGCTGCAAAATAGCAGGTTTAGAGCTGAAAATCATCATGGATTTTTCTAGTTGTTGCCATGCAGAAAAAGCAGTTCAGTAAGCAAGAGATAAACATGAGAAGCAGCTGGAGAAAATGACAAGGAAGAGAGTAGGGTGGTGGCTGGTGGCAGGAGGTGGTGGGGTGAAAAGGCACGAAATGTCCATCAGTGCCTGGATAGTAGCTCTGCAATGTGGAAGTCCCCAAAACCTGTGTATTTGGGTAGCTGAGCCCAGTGCTGGTAGCAGCGTGGCTGTGGCAATGCAGAGCTTGGAAAGGGCCACCACACTGTCTGGAAAGGGTATCTTTTTGCTTTCAGCACCTGAGGAAAGGGTAAGTAATGGCTTTGCTACAGGCATACTGGGTATGCCTGGTGGCCTTTATTTGCCTGGCAATGTGAGGAGACCTCTCATTGCAGAAACCCTGTTGCTTTGGAAGAAAGCGGTGTGTAGTCACTGCTGTGTTTCCTGAGGAGATGTGCACGGCCAAATTGAGTTTTGAAGTGTGAAAGTGTGGGAGAAATCCAGTTTTAATATGGAGGGCATTGTGCTGCCTATGCAACTTGTACAATTTGAGGATACTGAATGGAAACCAGTTTATGCAACATTTTGTTGTGCACCAATTTAATCTGTTCCAGTGCAGCAGGTAAATTGTATGTTTATGCTTTAAAACCAAACTTCATTAACCAATATCTCCACTCAAACTGATGAAAGATGAAAACATAACAGCAAATAGCTTGGCAAGAAGGTGACTCTGCTGCATTTACTTCTTAACCTGAGAATGTGGGGACTGTCAATGACCCTGAAATGGGCTTCAGTAATTACTTCTCAGAATAGGAGCGTAAGGGGTTGTCAGCTATACTCGTAGCCACACAAAATATGACAGAAAGTTAAACATAGTTTCTGTTACTGGACATGAATACCCAACAAGTTGTTCAGCTTGGGAAGACATCACCTGTAGAAACATACTTATGGATGATACTTTGTGGTCTTCAGGCAGTATTTTATGTATGTATATATATGTGTGTGTGTGTGTGTGTGTGTGTGTATAGAGCTGTATTTATATCCATGTCTTTTTACTTTTTCAGAAAAGAAGCTGCTGATTTCTATGCAGAGCATCGAGCAAAACCTTTCTATCAGTAGGTATATCAATTTCAGCTTGACATGGATTAAGCTTATTTATTGAATGCACAAAATTCATTTACCTTATTTGGTACCTGTGTGTGTATGGAAAATCAGAGCTTGTCTTATTTGAGTGGAGCCCTTTGCAAAGTATGCACCTTTTAATCTTCCTCCAGGGAGAGATCCTTATTTCAACTATTCAGGGTTTTAACTCATGCTGTTTACAACCCAGTGGTATTAGGGGAATGTCTTTTGTCCCTCAGAAATGAGAATGCTCCTAACAGGGCAAAACTTCAACGCCAAGAGAAGGAGCATCTTCAGGATCAGGGTGGAGCTTGCAGATAATGAAAATTAGGGGGAACACTTAGTTGTAAGTATTGATTTGATAACAAGTACCCCAAATCAAAAGTAACAAAGGATAGTGCATGAGGCAGTTTTTATTGAACTGTTACCCTTGGACAAATGTCAAACTTCCATGATTGCTCCACCTAATGTGAAAAATCTTAGTCTTGCCATAATTGGCCGGAGGGATGGTTATGACCCAGAGATAGTGTCATTTCTACTTTCCCTGAAAGTGCCAGTAACTTTCTTTTCCTTCCTCTGGATTGGGCAGTCTACCTCTTTTAGGAAGAAGGTGCCTTATGTTTTTCAACCGTGTTGATGACTGGGTTTACACTGATTTGGTTGTAAGACCTGGTTTCATTACTGTCATGAAGTGCTTGAGAATTAGCATCGCCAGCTGCTCTCCTGCAACAGCAGCTGATTTATTGTGAGTCCAAATTCAAGTCCTTCAGAGAGACATGGCCCCAGGCTATGTCTGGCCATGTTGGAGGTCAGAGGATGGATGATTTGGAATTGCCTTTTCTTTGCTGAGTAAGCCTGCTTGAATATGTTGATAAATAATCCAGAATTTTGCCTGCAGTGTTATTTCACAGATGCCTATCTATACTAGTGGTAATTGTCTGAGGAACTGTAGTCTTTGTCCGCTGTGATGTGCCTGTCTCTCATCCTGCAGTCCTATTGGCTGCATCTTCTGTGTAGGATTTTTCTCTAAATTTGAAGTAAATAGCTCTAGAGCATTCCAAATCAACCAGAAACAAGAAACTTCAAGGCAGTAAAGTGTGAAATTTACAACTCATTTATATTTAATATTGTATTACTTGTTTTTAAATTCAGATTTAGTTTGCAAGTTCACTAGTCAATGTAAGTCTAGTGAATAGTAAGGAAAAATACCAGTTCTATTGCTTGGAAAATAATTGTTTTCATATTAAAGAATTTAACTTAAAAAAATTAATATTCAAGAATTAGTCTGCAATTGGTGTTGTAGGAATTGCTTTTTTCTTGGGTGTATGTATATGTACTATTTACCTGTCCTAAACAAGAATACTCTGACCAACAGAATCTGACTTCCAATAGCTTTTTGTTGTATAGTTTCTTTATGTAATTTTTCATGGTTTTAATATTGTTTCTTTAGCAAAGAACTAGTTGCATTTCTCTTCTTTTCTTGACCAGTGATCATTAGGAAGAAGGTGGTTGGAGAAACATGCACATCCACAATTAAAATTGTGTAAAGCTCTTTTTAAAAACAAAGTAGTAGAAAAAGCATTGAGTCAATGTTCTCCTTTGTTGGTTCCATCCGGACTGCACAATGAAAAGACAGGCTTGTTGGTATGCATGTTTTGTAAAGATGCAGAATTATAGTTATGGTGTTTTGTTTAGTTTTTAGATAGAATGTTTGGGTTATCAATTTTGGGTGGTTGTTTTCTATGTAAGGTGATCAGGACAGGAGGCAGGCTGCTCCTGACAGCCTTTTCTCCTTACTTGGATTCATCCCATTAAAAACCACTTGAGTTCTGCCTGTGTCAGGATGTAATAAGTCACTTTGTGAATAAGTCCTCTCTCCCATGCAAACTTTTCAACTCTTTTCCTTCTCTCCCACTTTGGACTTTGGCTGGGCAAAATCCATGGCACAGTGGAGGAAATCCATGGGGCAGTAGAGAAATTGAGCTTGAAAGCAATGCTGAAGTTCTGTCAGTGGGGTACACATCCAGGTCATGTGCGAGAGTCTTGAATTTCCTGTTGTGCAAAAGAGCCAAGATTAGGAATCATTACTGTCAGACCAGTGGTTAGCAGGGTCTCTCTTTCACTGCTACCAGGACACCAGTACTGATCCTTTAAAAATTCTTTTGAAATCTAACATTCTACAAAGTAGCTTGAGTGAGTTTGTGTTATCTACAGGTTGCTTTCTTTCTTCTTATTCAACCATAATAAGGGAATGTCTGCACATGACCTAACCTAATCTCCTCCTCAAAGCAGAGTTAACTTCCAAGTTAGATCAGGTTGCGCAAGGTCTTGCCAGGTTGAGTTCTGAGCATCTCCACTGGATCATGTTTTTGTTGGTTTTAATTTGTAGCATGGATCGTCATGTGCTGTTTCCATTTTGCAGTGAGCTTCTCCAGTTTATAATGAGTGGCCCCGTTCTTGCAATGGAGCTCTTAGGAGATGATGCAGTGAGTAAATGGAGAGCAGTAGTGGGGCCAGCAAACCCTACAGCAACTGAGAGTGATACACTGGACAGCATCTCAGAAAGCTTTGGACATTGTGGCCTAAGAGATGCAGCTCACAGCCCAGATTCTGTTGCTTCAGCTGCTAAAGTAAGTTTTGGACTCTTTCTTGACTGAGGTTTATTTTTACTTTTATCTTACCAGGTAAGAATTTCTCCTTCTGTTTACATACTTGAGTTCAGATCTAGTTTACATATTCTTCATGGCTCCTTTTTAGCATGGAAAAATAAACTGTCTGAAAACAGAAATGCTGTTTATCTCTGTCACAAAGAGGAATCTTGGGTGCTTTGATCAGGAGACCATGCCTGGTCATTTTTAGTATCTCCTGTACATCACAAACAATGATTTAATGGCATAGGCTGTGTAATTTACCTGTAGTCTACCAATGTTGGTCATAAAAAGAAAAGGGATTAAACAGTTAATTTTGTGCCCTTTTGTGTTTTGCATATCTGTTCTCCTCCACAGTTCTCACTAGTGCTCTGCCTGCAGCCTATTTTGCTGTTATTGTTCAGAATGAAAAATTTAAAAACAGGCCACTTTGTAGTGCTTTGTGCTTTGAGGTAATACAGTGGACGTAGTTCTGAGGAGTTTGGTTGTTTTGCTTTGTTTGCAGTGTTTCTTTTCTCACTGCTAAGAAAAAGCCCTGGGACTGCGTGATAGATATTACCAGCATTTCTGTGACTTTTGTGTGCATTGTTGTGGGATAGATTTTGTGATAAATGATGGTAAGAATAAAGTTTATCTCATGGTTGATGAGATGTGTCACTATCTGTGGTGTCTTAGCTGTAGACCAGTTTAGATGGGGAAAAGATATCAGTTGTTGCCTCCTTGATTCTAGTCTTTCCTCTGTTTACATTGGAAGAGCTGCAGTAGCACATCTGGAGAGAGACCTGCCTGAGAATATCTAATAAGCTGCCAAGTAGTGTGTACTAGAAAATGTGCACGGAGAGCATTCCCTGGTGGTGAGGGCAGAGTTGGTCAGCCTCCCCTTCTGGCTGCTGTTAGGCTGTGAGGTACAGCAGGCTGACTGCAAAGCACAGGTTTTCTGCTGGCCAGGCACTCATCTTGCTGATCTGCACAGTGTCCGAGCTGCTGGATCCTCTCCCTGTGCCTCAGGTTTTGGGAAGAAATCAAAATGTTGGATGTGAAATACTTTTTCTGCTCTCTGTCTTGATGAACATGTTACAGAGTCAGAAAGAGTTTGGATAAAATTGATCTTTTCTGATGAAAGAGAGTTATAGTTAGAAAAGTCTTTGAAGTTCTGGTTAAATAGTTAGATGCCTTCAAATATAAGGGTGAAAATTTCTCTTTGTTCCTGTGTTCTGCCTTGACAACTGTGCCAGCTTCTGAACTGAGAGTGTAGGAAAGAGTATCTATTAGCATAAATTCTTGGTTAGAAGCATAAAGTGCGTACTTAGGTTTTAGTTTGTTGTTCTCATTGCATTTCATTATTTTTGAACTGCTGTCTGAAACCCTGTTCATCTGTAGCATTTTTATGACACTGGGATTATTTTCCTGAACATCTGTAGGTGTGTGCATTTTTGTGTTGTTACTGATACGATTCTTTAATAAATCAACTAAAACTGTGAATTTAATGCCCCTGTGCCTCTATTAATTTAGTAGGCCCAGTATTATATGGATATATAGCAGTTGCTATGGAAACCAATTGGCTGTGCCTGCAGAAGCTTTGCTGAAAAGAAAGAAATAAAAGATAAAGGGACCTAAATGAACTCTCTGACAGAAAACTGAAGTTTCAACTACATTTAGTGAATGTATTGTAAGCTGAACACTTAGAGTGGAAGGTTGCATTGTTCTTTTGATGGCTAAATGACAAGTGAAAGTATGTCTCTGCTAGACTCTAAGCTGCTGTCTCTCTGCAGGCCAAATTTTGTTATTTCTTTAGATTAGGAATAAAGGGTAAGGAAAATATTTTTTGGTTTTTTTTAAGGCTTCACAAGGTTATAGTTTGACTTTTCATTATGGCAGTCCTTCAGCATTATTGAGTTAATTTCCTTTTATGAATTTTAATGGATATAACTAAGTGTTAAATATTATACATATTTTTCTGCCTTTTCCTGGCTGCTTCTTTTAGAGTAAACAGCAGTTAATAGTGGGACAAGTTCTTTGAATCATGCAGCATTTTATCAGTAGAAGAATGTAGGAAATGAACCCTATTGTCTCAGGTGTGCCCACTTATAATGTGGATTATTTGCTAGCAGAAAAACAAAGGCCTTTTTTCCTTTTGTTGAAAGAACCATTAGCTTGAATTGTGTGATTCAAGAAAGAATTACAGAAATTGTTAAAGTGCCATGAGATAAAGGTATGTCTATTCCATTTAAGTTGAGCTAGTAAATTAAATGAGACAATTCCAGGAAGTGCTCTTTAGCATTGCTGCTCTTATACAGGAAAAAATCAGATACATTTGGTAATAGTATTTCTTGGATGGAATTTTTTCTCTTAAATAGAAATGTATCAATCCTCTTACTGAATTTGACCAATAGGTATGAAACGTAACCTGTGTTTTGCACATTTGTTAAGTGGCAGATTGTGTTACATATGTGAATAAATGGTATGGAAAACGTGTGAAGCTGGCAGTGAACCATGAAAAAATATCACTGAGGAAAGAAACCTGACTGCCAAGTTCACCCCAATATGGTCTAAGACCCAAGGTGTGTGGTGCCTAAATAGTGAAGGTGGGAAGAAAGAAAGAGATCAGAGGCAAAAAGGTTCCTTTGATTTATCTGAGAAATCAAAGCAATTGAGTTCATTAGCTTCAATTCAGTAAGATTTTTTAAAAAAATTATCGGGCCAATAAGGCAGGAGAAGTGAGTCAGCAATGTTAGACAAAGTTTAATTGTTTAAGATGAAAGGAAAAAAAATGTAAACAATTTGGAAGGAGGTCAGTTTTGTATATGGAAAGAAAACATATTGAGAAATGATGGTAGTTGTATTTTTGCTTATGTAATGGAAAAGATTATTTAAGAAGAAGAAAAAATAAAATATGTGTGTAAGGGAATGGATTTGGAAAGATATTGAGAAAAGAGAGCGAGCATTGGGAAAACTGGGAACACTTCTAGCAAATGATTGTGGCAGCAGCATTTTGAATGCTCTAAGTGTGAACAGATTGCATTGCAGAACTGAAAAGGAAGACATTGCAAGAAATACTCCAATCCTGTTTTTACAATTGTAGCAATGGTGCCAGAGGAGAAGACACATTTGAGGTATTTCAGGGAAAAAACTAATTTGTAGGAAAAAAAATCTGTACTTAAGGTGTATCTTCTGTGATTATGGATATTTGAGATGTTGTTACTTAAAAAAGCCGATGTGTGCAGCTAGATCAATCTAAAATGTATTTAATTACAATTGTTTTCAGGAGCTGGAGTTGTTCTTTCCCTCCAGTGGAGGTCGTGGACCAGCCAACAGTGCAAAATTCACAAACTGTACTTGTTGCATTATTAAGCCTCATGCTGTTAATGAAGGTAAGCAGAGGAAAGCAGTGTGTGTTCATTGTATCCACTGTGCCATCTTTTTGAGAGAATGAGACTGCATGAGCACAGAGTGTATTTCATAGTATATGCAAAAGCTTGCAGATATATTGCCTTTCATACACTTTTAGTATTCTGCAGTTCATTTCCATGGAGAGTGAGTGGGTCATGTGCTTTCCATACAGATACTCGTTCATTTCAGAATAGGAAGGTGGAGGTGACAAAAAGGATTAAAACATACATGAGATTTGACATATCTTACTATAACAGCTTCCCATGTCCTTGCTCCTGTCTGCCCAGCACAGTCACCTGCTGGAGGTTAGCATCCTCCCAACAGTGTCAAAGCAGGACACCTGGCCATGATACAGGGCCTTCCGCTCAGGCAGTAACACATCAGATCAAAACCACTCACAAAGGGAGATTTGTGCTGTTACCAGTCTTGTTCTGCTGAATGCAGTGGGGGTGAAAAGTACAAAAGCCTTATTTAGGAAAGTGATCCAAAGACCTAAAGCATTTGGTGGATTCTGTGATGCTTTCTGTGCTGGAGAATGCCCTGGGAGTTTGCCGTATGAGTATTGGAAATGTTTATTTTTCTACTGTTACTGTGCAAAAATAACCTCACTTGTGTGTCCTGTACTTAGATCCAGGAGCCTGTGTAGGAGCAGTGAGTGCAGTAAAATATTTTGGCTCAGGCACTGAAACAGTATTTTTGAATGCAGAATAAATATCACTGTGTGAGAGCATACAGTTTTTTCTTTGTAAGATGCAGAGCACACAGCAACGTTTTAATCACTGCTCTGTGGATAACTTAAATGGAAATAGCAGAAGTGGCTGGGGCAGTTTTCAGGCCTTTCACACCTCAAGTGGGATGTCTGGAGAGCTTGTTGGAAAAAAAAAAAAAAGGCTTTCACAAGAAAGATTCTCGTAGTTGTTACTGATAATGTGCCTGTTATCTCTTCCAGACCTTGCATGGTATCTGCTACTGATAAGTCTGCCATGCACCAAAGACACAGTGATGTTCCTTTTACAGAGATATGGGCAGCAGCTGGGACTATGATTTTACATAGCTGCATGTTTGCAGAGGACAAACTTTTCTTTGTCAGGATTGTTAGGGTCCTTCATTTGAGTGTAAAAATAGCAAAATGGATGGCTTGGACTGTTTTTTTATACTTAAAATATAATGTCTATGGCATGTAGGGGCTTAGAGTCTTAATGAGCTCAGGTTTTTTCTTCCTAATTTTAATCGTATTCATTTCTGTAAATTTCATAGTGCCCTGTCTGGTACCTTCTTTTTTTCTTGAACTTCTCTGAATTTTTCTGAATCACCAGGAAACAAATTCTTACCCTATTTGCACCTCCCTCTGGGAGTGTGAGTGCCTCTAGGAGATGAGGGTGATAAGAGAGATAAGAGGAAGTATGGATATAGATTAAAAAAAATGTATGTGCACATCCAGCTTTGCAGTGTGAGTGCTGGGCTTAATGTCCCCTGTATAGTCTTGAGGTCTTACAGAGCCTGAGGTCTTAATGTCCACTAAATAGTCCTTTTTCTCACACCACAGCGGGCTGGAAAGTCAGACAATAGCTCCCAAACAGCAACCAAAATTTGAAACTACCCTCAACAGAATGAAGAAATCAGAACTGACTTTTCTAAGTCAGCAAACTGTTCTAACACTTTGTTGTCGTTTAAGTGCAGCTGGCACCCAAACCCCACACAGCCACTCGCTCACTTCCCCGCAGTGGGATCGGGGAGAGAATCAGAGGAGTAAAAGTGAGAAAACTCATGGGTTAAGATAAGGACAGTTAAATAGGTAAAGCAAAAGCTGCACACACAATCAAAGCAAAACAAGGAATTATTTATCATCACTTTTCTTGGGCAGGCGGGTGTTCACTCATCTTCCTTTTCATGTCTGTTAGCAACTGTGTTAAGTGATACTTGAGACATTCTGGTTGTGCCAGCAACATCTCCTGTATCTCAGTTGAAGTAGCTTCTATAGCAACTAATGGGGTGCCCTTTTGGCAAAATTGCATGCGGGAGACTGTGTGGTCTTAAAAATGAGCAACTTGCTTACCCCCAGTGACAGTGCTTCTGGCTCTGGCTGTCTGTGCTGCTGTTTATGGCGGGGAGCAGGTAAGCAGAAACAGCAGCTGGAGAGGAAAGGAAATCCTGTGTGGCCTTCAGTGTGAAAAGGTGTTTTGGCAAAGCCAGAGACATGGAGAAAAATTTATGTCGGTCAAAGCAGCAGAGGCTCTTTTGCATTGGAGTTTTGATTTGTGCTCTACAAATTTTCAGTATTGAGTATCTAAAAATAAACCTTTCTGCAATTTGCTATGCACTGCTGAGGCTTTGAACTATGAATGGTAACTATCTAATTACCATTAATAGGAATTACATATTTACAATTATATGAAGTTTCACTTATGTACTTGAGTTTATACAGAAATTTAGTCTTTATTTCTGCAGAGACATTTGACTGAATTAATGATATGAATTTTGCTTTCTGGCCCTTTTTCCCAGTGTTTGTTTTTCCTCCAGAGTCTGTTGCATAACTGATTCTTAGAAGGAAAACTGTTCCTGGTTTTCTGTCCTGGAAGATGTTTTTCTTTAACAGCAGCTGTAAACTAGGGTGCTTTTCAGTAAGCTTAGCTTGCTGTCAGAAGGCTGGATGTAATTTCTAGTTTATGCTGGTTAGTTCTTGGGCAGAATACTCTCTTAGGAAATGACTTTGCCACAGGGGGCTCCTATCCAGTGATAAAGTAGTGGAAAATCACTGTTGGTTTTATCTCTGGCCTTGCTGCCCCTCTCCTGACGGACATGCAGAAGTGTCTGGTCTAGGCAGCTTCAGCAGCGCACCCTGGCCAACCACAGCAGGACCCTGTACAGTGCCCAGAAACCTGAGAGTTCCTATAAGCAGGAGTGTCAGAATGTCTGCCAGGCTGCAGTAGAACCCTGAGGCCTGATAAAGGGTGTTGGGGGGCTAAAGTGAAGTTTAACTTCAGCTGTCAAGGGTGCTGGTAGTGCTGGAACAATGGCATTGCTGGCTCTCTGGGAATGTGTGCCATACACATCTCTTAAGAAAGTAAGGCCATAGCTCTTTTGTCAGTCTGGCGTCAGCATAACATCTGTGGAGGATCAGAGATGGGTAAGCCATGGAGGGCAATGTACCCCAGAGCTCTGGACTAGACAGCTTTAGCTCACTGGTGGCTGCTCCCAGTGGAGATGGAGCACTTCCCTGGGTGGCAGCAGTGAGGTGGTTGTATTTTAACTCTGACGAGACTTTGCAAGAGTAGTCCGGTTCCTTCTCACTGAGAGCTAGAAGAATGTAAAAGCAACCTGATGCTACTCCATGCAAATTTGTTCTGACCGGGGTTGCATCAGGGAGACATGATGTGGTTTATCCCCTGTAAAATCTGTTACACTTCTCAGTGTCTTTTAGTTTCCTCCTCTTCTCCTGAGACCAATTCTCAGTCAAGGAGAATGGTAACTAATAAGCACAGTTCCAGGATTGCATGGTAAAGTTGTTTAATAATTTGAAATTTTTAGTGTGAGTCTGTGTTCTGTGATATTCCTGCTTCTTGTGCTTCTGATACTTGAGATACAAAATCATAATTGCAATCCCTTACACATTCTCTTTTTGTACTTCCCCTTGTTAGTAGATCTGTAGGTATTAGCAATAGTGCTCAGAAGCCAAAACTGTAAATTCACCAGAATGGATAAACATCAGTTTAATGCCCAGAGGACAGTTATGGCCTGACTGTTTTGTGAGCAGAAATAGCACCTTGTACATCACTGGCTGGGATTAACTTTAATGTTTTTATGTGTAATTGTTTAGTCATGTTTGCTGTAGTAAGTAGAATTTGGTATTTCATGACTTGTTTAAAGTTTCTTTGATGTGGTCTTTAGTTAGTTCCTTTGAAAAATGAGCAGGGGAAAAATTTGAAAATAGTGATGATCAGGCTATACAGGCTGAGGTCAGAAGTGTGTAATATTCAAACTGAAAGGTCTGCCTAGAAGCAGGGAAGCCTCTCTGGTTTTGAGAACTCCTCGGCATGAGACTAACTACCCAGACAGGTTTGTTCTCCTAGTACATGTTAAGCTTGAGATTTTGTTCTAACATGTCTAATAAGTTTAGTCCTTGTTCCTCTTATGTAATTTTAAAAAATTACAGTGCTGTCTTCCACAGTATTCTTCAGCTAAAATTTAAATCTCAGAGAAAGCAAATGGAGCAGGAAGAGGTTCTTTCCAAATGGAAAAGATACTGTGTGTAAACATGGTTTTAGACCTCTTCTGAGTGGATCTTTCAGAGCTCCCTTATATTGACTTAGTAGCTAGTGGACAGCTTCAGAAAGTTGTAGAACTTTACATTGATTAACAAAACATTGCATGACTGGAAATAATAAGAATCATATTTCCTTCTTTTTGCAAAGGCAGAAAAATTCCAGTTGAGAGAGTAGTTTGTTGCTCCAAAGACAAACCTGAATGTGACAAAAAGAATACTGAGGATGGTAGTTCAGTCTCAGGCACATACAGAAACAAGATTTACTTATGTAGAATCTCAAGTGAAGTTACTGTATAAAAGCGAGTGAGGAGAGGATTGTAGAGCACGGAAATCTTTCAGCGTTGTCGTGGATTATCTAACTGCAGACAAATGAAGAACTGTCCTGACACACAATACACTTGCTGCTCTTTGAAAGAGAGAAGGCATCACTATGAAAACGTCCCATTCACCTCTGTATCATGCTAAGTTTAGCTACATGTATGTAGGTAGGAAATTGAATAAGCTGGAAAAGAAAAAGAGGATGGCATAATGGAGGTACAAATCTGTTATCATTCTCAGCACTACATATCTATTTCACAGCTTTTTCTCAAGACAATTTCTATTCGTTAGATAAGAAAACTCTAGAAACTATTTCCTTTTTTTACCCTTTTAGGCATAAGTTTAAGTAATTAATTATTTTTATTTTTAGAAAACCTAGAATTAAAACAGTGCTTTCAGAAAACTAGCTTCAGAAAAAATGAGGAGTGCAATTTTCTCATAAGTAACCTGAAGGTACATCTTCTGACTGTGACAAGTGTGCACAATAGAAAGGTGAAGTGCAGATGCGGTGGAGTTCCCCTCATTATAAGCGGAACTTATGTTTGGATCTTGTGTACAAGGTTGAGTGCCTAGGGGCATCAGTGATAGCCTTGATGCACTTAAAAATTACAAGTCTGGAAGGAATTATTTGAAGATGGAATTTGGAAATGAAAAAAAAAAAAAAATTGTGGAATGAACACAAATCTTTGCAGATACTTCAAAGTACAATGGATGGTTTGAGATGTGACCTCAGGCTATTCCCTCGTGCATTATGGCAATCTTAGTGCTGCAGTCATGTGGAGACTAGCTAGTAAAACACTGCTTTCAGGCATTCTTTTGCAGACAGATTTTCCCAGGGAGAGACGTACTTATGTCAAATGAAATGCAGTTTGTTCTTAGGTTTTCCTTAAGTATGTATTATATATATGGTGTTGAAGCATTTGGTGGTGTCTAGTGGTGCTGGTGTTTTTTTGATTGGTTGGGTTTTTTTCTCTTTAGAGAAGCTAGGAAAAAGTGATTAAAATGAAAACAACCTACTTTTCCACTTCATCTCCATTTTTTAGAATTAAAAAAATTAGCTTTCATGAGATCAGACATCCATATGCTTCCATCTGTGTTTTGAATTCTTTGCCGTAGTTGTAATGATGGATATTTCTTGCCTGGGATGTTTGGTTTTGAAACCAACCAAGCCCATAATGTTTCTCATTTATTTCCTGCAATAAAATTTGAGCACCTTGGCCTTGGTTTCCCAACTTAGATTGATTTGGATTTCAATGGCTAGTGGGGAAGTGCCATTTATTTTTTTGAAGTATGAAAAATATATTTTACATTTGAATTGATTAAGGTAGAGGAGGAGGTGATCTGAATTTGAAAATCCTTTCTGACAGTTTGAGACAGGAAGGAAGAGGAGGAGATACAATTCAGAGAAACAAACAGATCAAATGGCACAGCCAATCCTTGCTGAAGCTCATAAGTATCCCCCAGCTGGAATGAATGTATTTCCTGCTTTTGTTCATTAGACTTACATTGGTGGTGTTCATGTTACTGAAAACCATCTCTGTGCAGGGATGATGGTATTAACATTTAAAAAATAGACATTAGAAATGAGTGTTTACTACTGCATTTTGGGATTTTTACTTGTACAGGGTTGGAGAAAAGTCAGTTCTAAGAGTGGACCAGGGAATTTCAAGATAATGAAACTTCTTTCATACCAAGGAAACTGATGAATCAGGAGTGTATAATTTCATTTAAATCACTGATTGATTTACATATGATGGACATTTACCACTATGTGCCTTGTGAAGGAAAATATGCTTTGTTGATTTCTGAATCTCTAAGTATGCTTTCCCTAAAGGAAGGTAAACTAGTACCAGATAGCCTGATTCACTTGAATATCAGTGCCTTTTTGAAAGTTCTTTGCTGTTAGGAAACCAGAATTTTCCTTTAGTGGAGTAATTTGTATGTTTAGATCTTTGCAGCATAGGCATCTGCATAGCTTTAAATGTTTCCCTGAATGTTGGACTGGACATGAGCACATCAGATTAAAAGGGCTTTACAAATGAAGTCTTGTCAGGCATCCTGGGGCCAGTTCTAGTCAATATTGCCATTAGTGGCTTGGATGGGGAAGGACAGAGCATGCTTGTAATATTCAAGTGCCACTGAAATTTTGAAGGATGTGATTACAATTCAGAACACTCCTGATGAACTGCAGAAATGAAATGATGTGAAGATGATGAAACTGAATATAAACTGTATAGCACTACTATGGAAAAGGGAAAATAAATGCACAGATATAAAATAGAGAAGAACTGGCAGGGTATTAGTGAAAATTTTGTAGAGAAATGTTGGTATAGTGATGAAACAGGCACCATCTGTGTTCACAATGTACCCACTAGTTCTGCTCAATGCTCATGAGAATCCAACTTGTATATCATGTCCAGTTTCTGGGCACTCTGTTTCAAAAATAATAGAAAAATAGAGCAAAAAGAATAAGAGATTTAGCCAAAGAAAACTTGATGGGTTTAATTTATTTAACCTGAGATGGATAGGACAGGGATATACAGCTTTCTCTAAGTACATTTACAAAATATGAGCATATTTGATAATTTAGATGAAAGAAGATTTAATCTAATCATTAAGGTAAACTTCATAGGGTGTCACTGGCCCAGTATTTGGGAATGTAACAGAACCTGAAGTCACCAGAAATTTTGGAGAACATTTTGGAGAACATTAAATGAAAAATTGTGGCCATGCTTAGTCTAAGTCACTGTACCTTGGAGCAAAAGGTAAATATATTGAAGTCTCTTATTTCTCTTTTCAAATCAGAGTGTAAGGAGAAAGGCAAGATACTGGATCTGAAAACAGCTAAGACACAGAATGCAGCAATATAGTCTTTTGAAAATAAATTATAGAACTTACACTATATTTGCTATTGATCTAGGGTAGTGAGTTGGTGAACTTTGCACAGGAAGTGGAATATAAAATTAGTAAAGGCTGGAGCAGATTATAGGGAATTTCATGAGGGTTTTAACATCCAGAGTTAATTTAATTGACAGTGAAATTGTAGATTAAAGGTATTGTTTATAATTATGGGCTAATGCACATTCCAAGGTATAATTTTAACCACTTCCTCTCTGTAACTGTAACCATTCATGAGAATTCCAATGTACAGTGTTCAGTAGGGATAACCAGAAAAAAAGGAAGAAATGTTAGTGAGCATGTGAATGGTTTGAATTACAATACTGAATGCCATTGTATAGTCCTGTGGTACAGCCTCAGCTAAAACATCATGTTTACTTTTGTTCACACTCAAGAAATAAGCAAAAATAAAGGAAGCTCATTATAGCCATAGAAACGTTCTTCTAGCCAGTGATTGACCATAATCTTCTTTAATTTAAAAAAAAAAAAATTAAAAAAATCTGTGTGGATGTTCTAAAGAAGTACAGAGTAATGAACATTTTGAAAGAAAGAGCAAAACAAACTGGATATTTCTTTTTAAACGTTCCCTTAACACAGGAACAAAGAAAGACAGAAACCTAAGCTTTTCTGGGTTTTGTGTTGTTTTTTTTTACCATCAATTTGAGTTCAGCATAGCTGGTACAGAGATATTGACCTTTCTTCGTAGTATTTCTTCTTCAAATTGTCATATCAAATGGCACACACTGCACAGCCAAATTGCTGGATACTTTCTGTAGTCTGACCGTAATCTTTGCCTTGAATTTCTCTATGGCCCTTTGTATTTGAATGCTAAGTGTGCCTCTTTCCATCTGTTCCCATGCAAGAATTCCCAGAATACCTTTTTTACCCATTTGCCCATGATTTTCATCATTCTGTGTCTTAATGCCCTGTCTGGCATTCACAAGAGTGGTCTTGCCTTGTTCACAGCGGTTCAGAAAGTTGCAGCTGGGATTAAGCCTTTGTACCTTTCATCCCTTTGAGTCTGTCAGTTCCCATTCTCAGCCGCGTCACTCAGTCGTTTTGGTTTCAAGGCCCCGTGAGATTTACTATCTGCATGCATAATTTTTCTTGTGCTAGCAATATCCTGCCTTCTGTTTTGCAGTAAGGCTGTGGTGATATCTTTTGTCTTCACTCTTTTAACTTCTAATATGCTCAAATGAATATTTTTTGTAAAGATTTTCACCAGTGCTGCAGCATTGATAGAGTTCACTATAAATGTCTGTAAAGCTGCCTTTCAAACTTCTCGAGATTCTCATTTAATACAATACCTGGACAGAAATGAGGAATGATGGAAAATCTTGGACTCCATTGCTATGAACAATATTCTTTCATCATTTCCTCAAATGATCCTCTGTCTTCTATCTGTATCCACTGGTCTTTTCTCTTTCTCCTCATTCCTAGCCTGGGTAGCTTTTGAGGTCCCCTTCTCCTTTGCTGGCCCAGTGTGATTCACTCTGTGAATTTTCCGTGATTCATTTGGTGTGCCAGAGCACAGATGCAAAAATGACTGCATATCCTTTTTCATACAATGCACAGTGGGGCTGGGAGACCAATAATTATAGATCACTAAGACCAGACTTTTGGGGAGTCTAGAAATGGTGTATTTATGCTACGTAGTAAGAGTGCCTAGAGTTATGTTATTCCTAAGTAGGAAAAGAAGAAGAAGAGAGAGAAAGTTTGTTCTTCAGGGGATAGGTTGACCATCTGATAGGAAGAAGTGCACTTTTTGAGAAGGACATCTGTAATTTTCTTACTGCCTAGTGTTTTTCAATTCTGTCTGAAACAAAAATTAGTGAGAACTTCAACTGAAATACATTGCTGGACTGCTCAACTCTGAATCCCACTTTTCCATCCTCTAGAGTTCAAAAAGGACTTTGCTTGGATTCAAGCCTGGTCATGATTCTCTGGAGTTTTGAAACAGGACCTTACCACATGGTGGTAAAGAATCAGATTATTTCATTATACTATGAAGCAAAATTGCAATTCAAAATGTCAGAAATAGACATGAAATGAAATTGCTGCTTATAGTTAGTGATGTGCTAAGCACCTGGTATAGGTTACTTTTAGAAATACAATACTGGCTGAGGTGGATCATCAGTCTGATGAGTCATGGTAGTTTTGTATTCCTGTCAAAAAACCCTGTTGTTTAAGCAGTATTATTTTTAATTATTGGAAGGGCTTATAAAAATGACATATGTAGGCTGAGATGAGGAAGCTAGTTCTTGCCTTGCTTAGAAAGCAGTCTGCTGTCTTGCCTAATGAGCAGAGGAATGGTTAAAGTAGGAAACAGGCCAAGAAGAAAGGGAAAAGAATGTAACATTCCTGTCTGTTCCTAGGGCTGGTGGTTCATAGTGCCCTGGGACTGAAAAGTCCCAGTAGCACAGCAGTTGCATCTCATTGATTAAAGTGCTATTAGGTTAAAAGTAACTTTCATTAACTGTTTTATTTTATCCCAATGCCTAATTCTGCAAACGGTTGTAACATTTTTCAGTCTAATGTCTTCCTTGCTAATTTCTGTTTCTTAAAGAAGGACATTTTTCAAATACTGTATGTTGTAAAGCAACAAATTGTAGAAGATTAGTGTAACTGAGGAAGTCTCAGTACTTTATCATTTTACCTGATTAAATATGTTGGGAAATTATCTGTCCTGTACTAGATAAGTAGTAAGATAATTCTGCTTAGCAGACATAAAATGTGTGCCTGTGCTCCCTTTCCTTCTCTCACTCTATTTGCTTGGATTAGTGTTAAATTCCCTCAGTTGTATTTAGTAATGTTTGTTACTCTTTTGTGCTTTGCGACTGAAAGTTCGTCATAACTGATGCCTAATCTACAGCTTTGATTTGGGTTCTTACTGTAATCACATTTTAAACATCCACTGACCCTGTTTGAAGGGTCCTTAGAAAGTTGTTTTTTCACTAGAGATTTGGATTTTAAAGCTGAAAAGAATTATGGAAAGTTGCTGAAATGGCACCCTAATTAGTTCATCTTTTCCTGAGCCTTATCTGCCCCCAAAGAAGAGGATACGTCCCAATTCAGTCATGCAACTGGCTGAAAGCCTCAAACAGATCCCAAGCTGAGCCTTGAGCTTCCATTCTTCTGTTGGTTGGGAATTACCTTTGTGCTTTTTGTTTCTATTTTGGTTCAGGTAGAATTTGAAAACAAAGTGTTCCTAGGAGAAGTGATACATGGATTGCCTAAACTGGGACAAGGGAGGCCAGGTTACTGGATCTGTAGATCTCCCCTGCCACTGGCAACTTGCTTATACTCCTCTGCCTCAATTCCCACATCTGGGAAGTGGAGCTAACATCCTGCTTTGCAAACATAAATGAAATCTCATACCCCTTCTTCCTCAAGGCACTTTGAATTTTTTGGGTGACAATAAATCCTTTGGTTAAGCCTTTCGGGTATTGCAGACATGGGCAATCTGTCTGGAGCAACAAAGCGCTCTGTTGCTTTGATGAGTTAGAGTGAATTCAGAAATACAATGTAGAGGAAAATCTTGATGGGTTTGCCACAATTATTAAAGGAACCTTGCTTTAAATACCTTTATGCAAAATACCTTCCTACTTTTATTTCTATCATTAAAGGAGCCTATCTCCTCTCTACAGAAAAGATATGTCTTAGGGACTTCAGTAGAGAGCCCAGAAAGCTGAATAGAGTCCCCCTTTGTTTCTCTAAAACATGGATTTTGCTTGTAGGTTGTAAAACTGCTGAAGGTAAAAGTTCTGTAAAAAGCAGATCTCCATAATACCACAAAACTTGATGTATTTTAATTAGATGCTAGCTGGCTGTGAGTGCCTAGGCAAGTGGCCCATTCTAGACTGATTAAATGTAAAATGGACAAGCAGCTGTCCCTTACCTTTCTCATAGCTTCTTTCCTGCAAGTGACAGTGACCATTTATGTGCCACTGTTCTTTCTTCATCATTGTTGGTTTTTGGTGAAGCAGTTGACTGGTGTATTGTCTTTGAAGATTGAGAATGAGGAAATGTTTATGCTGTGTCACATAATTAATTAATTATTAATTTTATTTATTTATTCATTTCCTGAATGATTCCTGGCCAGTCACTTAATCTCTTTATAAACTGGCCATTCATCTCTGAAGACAAGACTGTATGCTCACTGCCTCAAGTGGAAGCATCTGAGCTGCTCAGCCTTTCCAGCAGGGTGGACAAAAAGAAACTAGAGCTCTGGTTTCTCTTTCTGATGTGATCTTGCATTTCCTGGGAAAACCTGTCCAAGTTCCTTCATTTTGCTGTGGCAATTATTTTTTTTGTTTTGTTTTGAAAAAAAGGGGATTTTTTTTTCCCCTGGGTTCACAGGAGTATTAAAAGGAAACTTTCACCAAAACATGGTGGAACAGTATAGTGGGACAGGGACAGGAGCTGCATACTGTTTCTATGTTCTGTAAACCCAAAGAGCTGCATGGACTGAGCATGCACCAAAATCTCAGATTTTCCCTTTAGTAGTTGGAAGATTTCTGGAAGAAATATGCAGCATTTTGTAGAGGGAACGTTCTTCTTCATAAACCTAAATGTGAAAATATGATAGCAAATACTTCAGGGACATGTTTTTTCATTTTCACATGTAAATACAATTCTTGAAAGCCTTTCAACTATCAGTCTCATTTACTCAGAGCTTCCATTGACCTTTTATTGTGGTAGGAAGCTCCCCGTGTCTCAAGCATGCTATAACTTCCATACTAGCTATGTTTTATTCTCATCTCCTAAACTTATGCAGTGCTAAATATCCTGCAATTTAAAGACTACTTTAAAGGATTTAATGATGAGTCATCAAATAATGCTGTTGTCATTCATTACAGGGTATTCTTCTGTGATTAATTGTTTTCTAAATAAATGTCCAGAAATCTGTAGTTTCTCACTAATTGTACCAGAGGACAGGCATTTGCATGCTATAAAACCAGTGATTCTGTGAAATTTCACTCATAGAGTACTGTGCTTGGCTGATATAATCTTCAAAATTGCCTGATCTTGTAAGCACAGGCAAATCTAAAATATACATTCAGTGGAAAATCAGTGGTTCCTGTTTTCTGAAGTTTAGTATTTTGTTTTACAGTATCTTTCAGTCTTTGAGGATACATTTTGGAGAGAATAAAGCAAGGAGTTTTCATCAGCAATAGCATGTTTGTGAGCTATAAACTTAGAAGAAGTAGGTTATTTTGCATGAATGTGTTTTTCCCGTAGAAGACATGTACTCTTGTGCTGGTTTAGTGGCAACATTTTTTATCATCCTGCATTGTTTCTGGCTTAAAGTAGGACTTGCACTCTGGTGTATACTGTAAAAGGAAAGACAGCTGGTGCTCTGAATTGATGACTGATTAAGCATCAGTATTGCCAATGGTCTTCATTAAAAATATAAATCTTGGTTTTGCAGCAACTGGGTGTTTTGCAGTTGATCTGAGAAAAGCAAAGGCTTCATTAATTATCTTTTTTTAGTAGAAATTCTTTTCACTGCCTGCATGGAATTTAGTTTTTTGAAACCATCAACATGTAACTTCATATAGAACATAGAGTGTGTGAACTCAGCTCTGCTCTCTGCTTCCTTTCACAGCATTACACAAACACTGTTTTTTTCAGTTTGAAAATAAGCTATTGGCATAGCACCTTTCAGTTGTAAATTCTGCTTTTTAAAATTGAATACTATATTTTCCATGTTTCTTCAGGGCTTGCTGGAAAGATTATAAAAGCCATCCTCAAGGAAGGATTTGAGATCTCAGCTTTGCAGTTGGTAGGTTTCCTTATGTGTGTTGATATGATAAACAGAAGTTGGAGCAGTGCTGTATGCACATCACAGCAATGCAGAGGTGACTTCCTGTAATATAAAACCTTTGTGCAGACTGTGGCAATGTTTTGGGATCAGCATTATCCTTGTGATATCTGTGTTTTAGTGTTTGATTGATCAGCTAATCTTTGTCTGTTTGCTCTGTGACCTTGAGCCAAGACACTTTAGTTCTCTGTGTGAGTTTCCCTATAGTTCAGAGGGGAGATAATTATATCTGTCTCTTCTGGAGCAATTTGAGTTACCTTTACAAAATGTCCTAGCTAAAATTAGTGAAGCTATTGTTAATATCCTTCCTTAATTTTTTAAAATATATATTTAGTATGAATTGTGGGGAATGCTTTTAAAGATACTTAAGGGATTTTGAGACCCTGAACACCCTCAGCAGTTAAAGGAATTCGGCACAGAGATTGTTCTCAAGAGTCCTGCCCCTCAGTTTTGCTAAAAGTCTCAAGATCTGAAATTCCCCTATCACTCAAATCCCCATTACAAATGAAGAATAGCCCCTTTCTTAATGGGATCAGCCAACACTACATTGTGTACTCGTATTTGATATGGAAAAAGATACTGTGTGCTATGTTGCCTGTGGCATCATTGACTAAGTTGCTGACAAGCTTCATGTTGCAGTATTAAAGCCATTCCTTTTACTTAGTAAAGGTTAAAGGATACTGAATATTTGCTGGTTAGGAAGGAGTGTCTGTCTATTTTTGTTGTTGTTTAATACAGACTGGCTAACATTTTGTTTTTCTTAGTTCAACATGGAGCGTACAAACGTGGAAGAATTTTATGAGATTTACAAAGGCATTGTCCCTGAATACCTGGTAAGCATAAGTTTAACAGAAATCTGTTAAAAATAAAATACGCTTGAGTGAGCAAATTACCATATTTTTTATTGCTTGGGTTTGTGATATGTTTTTTTTATGAAGCTCGTATTGAACAGTTCTAGTTTAAATTAATTCATCACGAAAATTGTGTTGTGTATGTCATAACAGAGGAGAGCCTTTCATGAAGATTGTTCAACCAAGGAATTTGTAAAGCACAACGGAGTCATATCCCCAGTTTGCCCCAGAAAAGTTATTTTATTGATATTGAGCTATGAGAATGTATCACATCTGCATCTTTCTTTGACTGGATATTGCAATAGTGGCTTGGACCATTATTTTATTTACAATGAGGCTTCTGTGTTTGAAGCTTTCCTAATGACATCTTGAACTATTCTTTGGTTTATTGATCTGACTTTTGTAAATATTTAGAAAATTTAAGAAGTTTGAGATGTGCTGTACTCCCAGTGGATGTCTGAGACTCTCTATAGGATTGTGCTTTGTTGTGCTGTCACGTAAAACTTCCTGACTGCAGATAGAACAATGAGATTATAAGAAGATGTGCATTTATTTCTGTATCGCCTTCTTTCAGAAGTTTCTGATCCATTTTACTCATAGTAATTTTTACTTTACTATGTAGTTTATTCATAGTAATGAGTTTAGCTTCAATGCCATGCTATTACAATGCAAATTATCCTTAATTTTTAAATGGTTATATTATTATAAGTTTTGTACATATTCACTAATATTACTCTGAAAATGAAATTTTAATTATTTTTTTCCTCCTTTATGATTGTTCAGTCTAACTTCAACAGGGTTTGTAGATTTGTCTTTATATGGGTTAGGAGGACTGTTAATTCACTCTCAGATTGGGGAATACTCACAAGGTTTCCTCTGAACATCATTTTTGACAAGGACCAAAGGGAGATTGGACAGACATACTTGTAGGTATCTGGCAAAATTTAAAAATTACCAGTATTTCAGGATCTGAAGAGTCCTGTAGAACTGCAAAAGTCTGTGCTTTGAACAAAATTGGAAATTTTCTACCATTTTCTGCTATGCTTTTGTACAGTCTCTAACCCTCTAACAAGTTGCAAATTTTAGTTATATAATTTAATTGGAAAATTACTCAGAAGGAAAGGTGACATTTAAACAAGGTAAGTCAATAAACAAGATACATTTTAGGTGATGTCAAGAAAAATGAGAATCTAGGGCTCTGTCCTGCAAGCTCTGTGTGCTGGATTGGCTCAGTTGAAAAGAAATCAAATTAATATCTTCATGCAGGCAGGATATCTGAGAAACAGGAAAACATGGAAAAGCTAATTATGATGGTAAAGGGTTCCGGAGAAGGCACACATGGGAACAGCAATGGATATTTGTCAGTGCAGTCCAAATAGGAAAAAGTATCTTACGAAATAGGATATTGAAGAAAGAATATGACCTCTTATATATGTGACTCAGAACCATCTGTTTTGATCTAAATTTTATTTACCATTCCAAAATAACTCAGCACAGAAGATACTGGCATCCAGAAATCTTTTTTAAAAACTGTACTTCCATTTCTTCTGGTTGCTCCTTGTCAGTCAGATAAAGGTGTGACATTGTATATAAAGTGCTTTGTGAAAAGAGGAAGCTGTACAATTGCCCAAAATTTTAGCTTTGTTGGTATCTCCTGCATGGGATTTGCATACTGTTGATTAGTTTTTGTGCTTAGTTTTGCTTTGTATTTTCTACTCTAGCCAGCATAGACAATGGGGAAAAAGAAGTGAGCTCAGAATCAGCTCAGAATCTGCTTTGTTAATCAAAAATCCTTGAGCTTAATCCACCTCCAGGTTTTGACTGACCACAAACCATACTATTTGATGAATAAACTATTTGCTAAAGAAAATTTGATGTAGCTGTAACTGGGAGCCTCACCAGAGAAAGAGTGTCTGCTATTTAAACTTGGCTCTGGACTTGATGAGGCTGTGTAAGTAGACCAGGCTTGTCTGACAGAGAGCTGATTCAGCTAAAGTTAAATGCCTGTTTTTTCTCTGCTTTCCTGTTAAGTTGTTTAGACAAGAGAATTTAATAAAATTGTGCAGAGTAGTGACTTTGTGGCAATTTAGTGTTTCTTAACAGAATTAAGTATGTGGCTCTTTGACCTGTTTTGAACAGAGGATCTGTTGGTGATAACACAGTGTTTGGAATTCAAACATTTATTTATGTTGTAGATCATGAAGCTAGTCTGCACCCTTTTCATGTGCTTGAGGAATACTTCTACCTAGATTTCCTAGGATCTGGTTGATGACAGAGGCTCTGGATAAAAGTCAAAGTGGGAAGACTAGGCACATGTTCTCAACATGGAATCTAGTAGGAGGATAGCAACTTTTGGGAACAGTGCTGCTTGACTTGGAGTCATTGTGTATTTATTTTCTGTCACAATTCATAGAAGGAAGAGAAGGACTTAGTTCTTATTTTCCTTCTGCTCTGTTGTCCGTCCTGTACGCTGTTTTCCTTTGCCATGGCTCATCTTTGACCTGCCCATGGCTGGTGGGCATGATTGCGGAAGCTTGCTAGTCCTCACCTGTCCTCCCTTGCTTTCTGTGCATGTTTTGTCCTTTTCTCCTTCCTCATTGGTTTTGATTCCTATAATTGTCCTGATTTGTTTAAAATTTGTCTGCCCAGATTTCTAGACAAGTATGCAATTATAAGGGCATGATTTAAAAAAGGAAGTCAGACTAGAACATCAAAATAGATTCTTTCTGCTTGTGAAACCTATACCTCTAATTAATAAAGTCCAAATTGGCACTAATGTCCAGAGTTAATTTAAGCTTATGAAAACTAAGACTCATCTTCATCACCAACATGGAACTCACAATGTCTCTTTACTCTCCTGGAGACTCCAGGGAAACAGATGATTTCAGTGTAACTGGGATTCTGGTATTAGTACATCACAGGAGTTGCCTGACCAAGGACCCTTTCCCTAACAGGTTGTGCCCCAGGCACATGTTCTGTTTGCTTGTGTGTTTCAGCTTCTCTAGTAATCTGTGAGGAAAAGACAGTGAGAACCCAAAGCCCAGGAGACATTTTAATGACTTTAATGACTTAAAGCCATTGAATGAGTGTATATGTGGAACCAGATATAGGCTGTGTACCATGCTTCTGGTTGGGAACACTGCAAAGTACATTGCTGCCTGTAGAACTGGCTGAACATAGTGTGATTTTTCAGGCTTAAAACCCAGCAAAGTGCATTCCAGTGATTCAGTCTAGTTTGACAAGTTATGAGATACTGCCATGAAATCTAGGTACAGATCAATAAGGATGTACTTACAAAAGAATTTAAAGTGTTGTGGGTGCTGTTATATGCTATTTGGTATCCTGTTGAAGCTGAATTTCCAATTTTTCTCAATTTCCACCTTCTAAACCAAGTAGCAAAATGGAAAACATTTCTTTTGTGGTGAATACTAATGGTGTCTTTGTTTCATGTCCTCGCTTCCCAGAATGCACCAATATTCCTTAATTGTTCCTGTCCTGTAAGTTCGGGCCTTGTTTTGGGGAGAAATACAACCATGCTAAAGCCCAAAGAAGTTCAGCTTTTTTTCTGTCTTTTTTCTCTTCCAGGAGATGGTTTCAGAGTTGTGTTCAGGCCCTTGCATAGCAATGGAGATTAGACAATCAGACCCTTCAAAAGTGTTCAGAGACTTCTGTGGTCCTTCTGACCCTGTAAGTACTTTCTTGAATGATAAATGATGTTTAAAAAATTGATGGAATAACTGAATTAAATGTCCAAGTGTGCTATGGCTGCCACATGCCTGCTGCATTCATTAGAAACTTGTCAGCATTACCTTTTTACAGAGGTCAGACTCTAGCCTTGGTGGACCAATTTGCAAATCCTTTAGCAACCCTTTTGATCTTACCTAAACCAGATGATAAAATACTGCGATGACATTTATGTGAAAGGAAAGCTGTCTGGGCAAAAATCTCTGTTAAAGATTCACAAATATTCTAATGCAAGGGTTGGAGCCCTGGAATGAACAGTTATTGCTTATGGGTGCCAATGTGATCAAATGTTAATTTACTGCAGTCTGTGGCGTTCTCGTACATTTTCAGAGTTTAATTCCTTTGATTTTTCAGAAGGATGCAAACAAAAAAGGGTGTCAAAGTTCTCGTACGTGTTTGCTTCTGGCTTTTATTTTTCTTTTCTTGAGGTGGGTAATTGGGTGTGATACTGTGTGCAATTTGAAGACAGGTGTAAGTACTGTCTCAAAAAGTTTGCAGATTTTTGTTAAACAGTGAAGGCTGCTATAGACATTTCACAATGAAGTGAAATATCAAGATGCAGGCAATGAAGCCAGGGTTTATATGTTTTTCTGGTTATGATTCAATGTTTTAGTCACAGACTGAAGGAATTTACCAGTTTTCATGGAAAAGAATCACACAGATGAATGTTTGAAGGGGAGAACAAGTTATTCAGGATATATTTGTCTTCAGATCCAGAGTTTCCATTATAGAAAGTACAAGATGAAATACATTATCCAAACCATTTTTACCTCTCTGTTTGGTAACATTCAAATGTTTCTCTGCTGGGTTAGCATCTCCTAAACAGAGCATAAGCCATTTATCTGACTTAGTTTTAACTGTAGGATGATATGTCAGTAGTAATGCACACAATATAGTGGTTTCAGTTTTGTTTCAAATTCCATGTTTAAGGTTTCTGGTCTTTAAAACTTTTAAAGATGCAGTCATTTTATTTGGGCCCATTATGTCCTTTTCATATGTCTGCTTGTTTAATGCCTGATACATTAAAATCAAACTATTCTTGCAAACATCACAGTAGTGGCTTTTGGTTATTAAAGACAGTAAGGGAAATTTCACTGGATTTCCTTACTACTCACATGAAAAATTGTCATAACCATAAACCGGGTGTATGTAGCTGTTGATGAACTGAGGAACTGAGGGATGTATAAACTGATAGCTTCTCTGGGTAACAGAAGAAAACTGCAGAGGAGGGAACTAATTTCCTGTCTTGCAGATCTCTTGCTCCTCAGTGATCTGCTGATGCTGTTTGTGTTTCCCTGTTAATGGTTAACTTTCTGACTTGTGAAGTGAAAATAAGTACCAGCCTGCTTCTAGTGGAAGCAGAGGCTGTAAGTTTTGAACACTTACTTCAGAGCAGTTCCACTAATTATATGTTTGAAAGACAGACAACGTGTTATATTTCTGTCCACTGTTTTCTGTAAAAATTGCTAAGTACAGTAACTACAGCTGCTCTCAAGACTAATCGTTGACTGAAATTAATCTGTCTCTTCAGATAGTGTTTGAAGCTTGTCCTTGAGGATTAGGGGGGCTAAGGTGTCTCAGCTTTTGTCTCATTCCCAGCTGGAATTGTTGGAGAAGCTCACAACTGCACTTTGTGGTTACAATATTTGTCTCAAATAGGAGTAGCAGAAACCATAACAGCAGTTTCATTACCCAAAAAGGTTATATACAGAAGATACCATGAAGCTAATTTGCACTTGATATTCTAGTGGTTAAGGTACATCTAAGTGTCATGCAAATAGTGCATTATCACTGAGAGATCTGGATCTCTTTATAACTTGTCTGTTTATATATTCTAGATCCTGATGTGTGTGCAGTCTGTTTATAAACACAGGAGAAGACCAAGTTCACTACAAAAATTGACCTGTTTGGGTCACTTTGGCTCCTGTTAAAGAGTACCCTGTTTGCCATTGAAATCCCTGTCATTGCTTTCAAGGCAAAGTGCTGTTTGAAATAAGTAAAGGTGTTGGAATTTTACTTACATAATGAATCTTTCCCAATCACCTGTGCTGTTAATTATATCTTAAATACATAACAAATGTAATCATTACTTTGTGGCAAGTCAGATATCTAAACTGGGTGTGAATGCTAACAGCCGTTTCAGTCTGTTCTTGGTTTTGCAGGGGCTTTGTTTAGGGCTGAAGAAAGAATTAGAATTCTTCTATTTTGAGGATTATACTTTAATAAGATAGCAATTTATACCAGGTGTAAAATGCTAAAAATTAAATGGAACTTTGGGCTATTTTCCATAAGCAGGTAATATTTTGTTAGTGCTGCAGGTCAGTAAAGCTCTCTGCCAAAAATATCCTTCATTATAAAACAGCTTATAAATACTTCACTAGAACCTCCGCTGTGGTAGTAGGGAAGGCGACTAAACAAAAGCCTGATTTGAGCCACTTTGTAGTAGTAAATGAAGAGCCCTATCAGATCTGGAAAGCATGGAGTGGGATAAAGATACTTCTCTGTAATGAGCTGTGCTGGACATGCTCACTCCCAAAATTACTGTGGTTTGATTGAAGGGCTCAGTGTGGCAGATTTCTGGCTTGTGGAACACTTGTGCCCAGTAGATAGTACATGCACCAGGATATATGCCTTTCTGCAGATCTTGCTGCTCCTTGTATTCTTCTTGTACATTGGCACCTTTCTTCTGAGTGTCTGGCTGGCTCAGTGTGCTCTTGGTGTGCTGTCAGCCTCTTTAATCACACTTGGCTTCAGCTCCTGGAATGCAGCTCATTCTTTTGTGTCATTGGTGGTCTCACCTGAGGCCTTTCTGTAGTCCAGTCATGATGCCTGTTCTTGTCTTCCAGCTGCATTCTCTAGCCAGGTCCCAGACTACTTGTGTACCTTGTTCTTGGTGTCCCTCTATGCCTCTTTGTCTCTGTCCTGGTCTGCCTCTGTGGCCAATATGTGAGCCTCAGAAGTGAAAGGTTCTCTCCACTTCTACTATAGTAAGCAGCTATTTACTCTTTACTTATTTTTTCAGCACCCCTATAAAAGGCCAGCAGTCATACTGATGCCCATCTTGAAAATGTTTCTTTGCAATGTTAGTAAGGTCTGGTTAAAAAAGGTCTCTGAATGTCACACAGGACCATAGCTTTTTGAGGAGGGGAAGCACCCACAGGCTCTGCTATGCACACAAAGCTATGAGGTTTGAGATACTGGCATCCTGTGAGCAGCAGCATTATTTAAATTACAAATAGGAATGGGGTTTCTGAAATGACTTCAAATTCCACTGATTTTTATGGTGTGTCTGAATAATTTAAGCCCTTTTTTAAAATACACTATCAAATCTTGCTAATGCAGGTTGTTAAATTGCACATTTTTTGCTGGGTGCTATTTCACTCTGTTTCTACTATCGCAGTTCTGACATTGAAAGAAAAAGATTACACCTATGGCAAAGAGGTAACTGCTCTAGAAAGCTGGGAAGAGGACTTAGAATCAGATTTAACTAACTTTTTTACAGAACACAAGTCTTTTGAGCTTCCAGTACACACTGTCACTTAGAAATAAAAGTTAGTAACTGCAGCCAAAGTCCAACAGAAATTAATTTGCGTTTCTTCTTCATGGTAAAGAAATTAAAATGCTTGGAGGGGTAGGGATAAATGCAGCACAGTATGTGCATTATCAAAAAAGCTGTTTTGTTTTAGTTCAGTAAGGAAGAAATAAAAAATACCCAGCCTATTCTGCATTGATTTGACTTTCTTTAATGTGGACTAGGATGCAAAGTCTGTAATGGATAAGCGTGGAACAAGGAGACGGTGGCCAGGGAATCACTGCTTGAGTTTCTTGGCATTGAGGTTTCATTTCACTAATGTTTGTATATTTTTCACTTCTGAAGCACTTAGACTTTTTGTTATTACTTAGGTCTGGAGCTACAGCTTTAGTTTTCACATCTTTGTGCAGCTTCTATGTTGAAATAGCTGCTTGGTAACATTTTGTCATGGAGTTTTCAAGATGATTACTTAGTATTCATAAAACACTTGAAATATGCTGTAGAAATTAGGAATAGTACTTCTTTCTTTTGAGCTTTGTTCATATACAAATGAAAATGTTGGTTATAATACACAATTCCAGGAGCCTACATCAGCTACATGTTCCTGGCTGATTGCATAACTTTTAGTATTCCTAACAGCGTTTACTTGGAATTGGCAGTACACTAAACGTGACTCATGTACCTCCTGTTGTGAGATACTGTTGGAGTGATGGGATGTGCTACAATATTTCTGCATCCAGTGGGCTGAAAAAGGATTTTCATGCACTTGCTTTAAATCCTAACCTACATTCTTCTTACACTGGGGATTTGCACTTTTAAGCATAACAGTATGCCAACAGTCTTTTGTACTTTTGCATTAAAGAGCTGAAAGGGAGATTAGATAGTTTAAAACAAGGCAGTGAACTGAAAGAGCTGGAGTCTGCTTTAACTCCATTCCTGACCTCACTGTGTGACCTTGGACAAAAAGTTCAATATCTTTCTGCCTCAGTTAATCACATCAGTTAAATAGGGAAAACAGTATGACCCAAAGAGCACTGTTGCTGTAAGATTTTTGTTTTTATAGCCCTTCTGTGAATCTCTGGTGCTGAACATTACATATATGTGAGGCCTGAAATGTTCATGTTCATTCCTAGAGCTGCATTAGCAGCATGACATTTTCATACTGCATCATATGAAGAATAGTTCAGTGGAAGATCTAAAGGAATATAAAGGCTATTTTTGAGGTTCCAAGTACTCGTTTTCTGGTAATATCTTTATAGCTGTTTCAGTGTGGATTCTCCCTATAGCCTAGTGAGCCCTGGTAAGAGTGTTGGCAATGAAGCACATAATGGCTTTTAATAGAAATAAGGTTTTTTTACATCTAATTCTTTAATGAAAAAGATTTTAAGATAATTGATTATCTGCTCAGATAGTCTGTCATGTAATAAAAATAAAAAGTTTCATTCACATGCAGACTGTTATCAGCTAGAATAGCAAACGGACCAATCAATACCAGTTACAATATCCTGCTGTCTAAGCCAGCAATGGGAAAGACATGATTGAATTGCTTAGATGTTATTTAGGGTCAATCATCTGACTCTGTCCTTTCAGTTTTTAATTTCCACATTAGCCTCTGCAGGTCTAATGGAAAAGTGTTCTAGACAGAGCTAAGGCCTCTTAGTTGGGAGACAGGGTAATTATTGACTGAGGAGGTGTCTGTGGAGGTGGATTTTTCCCTCTAGTGCAGCCCGCTTTTACTGAGCTGACACTGCTGGTTCATAAAGCTCAAAGTCTCTGTAGGTTCAGGACTTCTCCCGCCTTGTTCCATGTCACCTGTCTGTGCACCGGCAGGGGATCTAGAGTAAAGGAAGTGCTAAGATAGCTGTGCTCTAATGACCCACAGCTGCAATGTGTCTGCAGCTGTGAGTTGTCACCACTGTTTTAGACTGTCAGTATGTTGGTGTATGATTTGAAATTTACCTCCAAAAGTATTACAGCTTTTTGTCAGAGAGAAACCTGTGTCTGTGTGGATGCCAAACACCACACCCGTGGCAGTGAGTTGCTATCGCTGGTTTAAAATGGATGGAGTCTGCCCTGGCAGCACCCAGAGCAAAACTGATAATTATTTTTCTTCCTCTCAAAACTCTGTGTAGCCCTGGGAGCAGCTGAGAGTCAAGAATCCAAGAATTAATTTTTACAGGCATGAACTCAGTATTCATAGTAAGTTCTCCTGATGTTTCTTTTGCTTCTGAATATGTACTACAGAGATCTGGCAGCCCTTGGCACCCACCCTACCCCTGCTGCCCTGACTGATTGCACGTGTGTGTGTGTGTGCACACTTTCTAGTGGCATGGATAAGTGATCTGCTTAAAATTTAGAGGTGAACAGCTTAGAGCTCGGTTTCCTGCAGACTTCTCCAAGCCCCTCTTTGCAGGTGATGGGCAGTCCTTTGATACAAATGACTTTGTGCAGAGATTAGAAAAATCAGAGCAGTAGTAGTGGAGGAGCCTTTTGCTTGCAAGTGGCTTGCTTTAGATGTGGCTTGTTATTGCCACAAGGTTGCTGTCATATGATGGCTGTTCTGTGTCATGTGGAGCTGGAGCTTGTCGGCTCACTTTGATTCTTGATGGCTAGGTGCTTATGTGTTGAAAATTGCTGTTATTAGTAGTGACTGACAGTCTCCATCAGGAGACTAAATATTGACAGTGCCCTCAAGACCTAACTCTGCTTTAAATCCAGTATGATTGAGGCATGTTGACAAGGTTACAGTTTGAAAAAAAACCACTTTTATCTGCCACTCCTTGTCTGTGGCTCCAGAGCTACTGAACCTGAACATGTTATCAATGTAAATGTTGCTGCCTAAATACATCCTGGATGTGAGGTCACTGGACTTGAGTTCAGCAGTCCCAAATTAGAATAATTTGATGCAATAGTTAATAAAAGTTGTTGCATTGTCTGTTACCAGGCCCACTGCCACCCCAGAGGCATGATGCTGGAGAGTCTGATGCTTTCACCCTCTGGAGAGAAGGTGCTGGTGACCTCTGGGAGAGGACTGAGAGCATATTTGCATCTCATTTCCAGTTGCTACAATGCCTTTTTTTTCAGTTAGTTGGCTACCAAAACCCCTCTAGCTATGTAGTAGGGGTTTTTTTGTAGTTTCCTCTGGTACCTGACACTATGATATTTTAGTATCTCCTGATGACAAGACATTCTTTTAAATGTAATTTCTGGATGTTTGCAGGAAGTTAACATTTTGTCAAAGACTCTGTATGTCCTCCTGGAAAGTAGCATCAACTTCAGAAGCTTCAGGGTTCCCATCTGCATTCCTGTCTTTCCCTTATGTAATCTGTCTCTGGCTTTGCAATGTTTCTTTCAGGGTACCTCTTGCCTGGTTCCAGGTTGGAATAACTTGCCCTATTTTAGCAATAGGCGTGAAGCTTAACGTGAGCCCAGAGACCGAAGAAAATGTGGGATGAGCCACAAAGCATTTACAGCACTGATTACTGATCTTCCTTGACTTGCTGAGCCCAGAGACCTCCTAGTTACTCTGTGGAATGGCTAATGTGCTGGGGTATCCTGGAGCTAGGTTTTTAGGCCTTCCCCTGCAAAGCTTCATGGGACTAGCCATTTTGGTAAGGGTTTAAGCTGTGCTTAGAGTATTTACTTTTTAAGATAACTCAAATTTTTTGGTCAAGGCCTTTGTATTGTTTGCCTCTGCAGACATATGAAGACATTTAATTTGATCTGAAATCACAAAGACTAATTGTACCTGTAGGTAGGTGGGAAAGAAGACTGAAAGACAGGCTTAGAAATCATAAAGGCTCCCTTTGCAGTCAGACTGAGTGCATCTCAAAATAGTAGGTGTGGTTATTTTAGAAGTGGTTATTTTCAGCAACTGTGATGAACACAAGATTCTCATAAATGCTGTGAGTTACATAAATTTGTCTATTCAGCCTTGAGGAGGTGGGGTTTTTCTGATTGCACAGAGTTTTGGTAATAACTGTCCATCTGCAAGTCTTGTTCTGCAAAATGAATGCTTCCACATCCTGTTTGCGTTGCATCTTCCTGGTTATGTTCTCTCCAAGATTTGAATAAATGCCATGCTTCAGGGTGGTGTTACAGATTTAGTATTTTATACTGATACATATTTTATTTTATTTTAAAAGTGACCACACAAAGTTTTAGAAGTGTGTGCCTAATTTCTTTAGGCATTTGCTTGCTTTGTTTTTCAATAATACCAAATGAATACATTTCCAAATATCATATCTTTGTTGTATCTCTGCTTATGTATCTTAGATGGATTAAAGAGAAAACTTTTGTTTCTCACTATTGTAGAAAAAGAGGTAGGCTTTTAACGTGGCAGCTGATTGTGTGATACTAGCCTAGGTACAGACTAGCATACAATGTAATTTTACACTGCTAGGCTGATCAAAGGTAATCTGCAGGGTTCTCTCCCAGGCTTCTTTCTCACAGCTACCCTGGATTACCGTGTGATTTACCTGGCCTATGGGAGGGTTTTAATACTGTTTAAAAATAAGAGTATACCCCCCTTATGAAAATAGTCTTTGTCAGCAATACGAATCATCAGAATTTTTGGGCTGTATTGTTCTCCTGCAGTCAGAGGATGTCTGCCTTCCTTGGTGATTCCCTTTCTTATAATTTTTTTAGTATTTTTTTTTTCTTCCTCCTTTTTCTTTTGGACTGTTCTATTTATGGCTCTGCTGTAGCTGCTGAGGTTTCTGAGAATAGATTAATTAATATATTCAGTCCATAAAGGCACTTGGTAAGAGCCTTTTTGAGAATATGATGGTTCTGGGTTAATTTCAGTCTGCATGGTTGTTTACTTTGCTTCCCTTGTGTTCTGTTTGGTTACAGCAGAAAGAAAAATCACTCTTTTACCTTGAACAGCAGTGTTTTTGAATATATCAAATACCAGGAAAGAAGCAGTCAGGAAAAAAACAACAACTTATAGCCTTAATCCTTCCTTACGAAAAGGGAGTAGTGTTTCCAAAAGATATGGCAAGTTCTGAGGTCACTCTGTCTGGGAAAGAAAATTATACTGTTACTGCACTAAACAACTATTTTCTCCTTCTTTAGTTTCTTAGCATTCTGGTCACGGTGACCTTGTGTATTTGTAGAATCTTTGATTTGAATAGATTAAGAGCATTTGCTTACAAGCCTGACTTAGGTTTTTGTCAACTGTAGGTAACCTTGTCCTTCACTTGAATTCATCCCAGCCTCTGGTTGGAACATATTGGTTATGTAGTACTGTTGCAAATACTTCAAGTTATGAAGTAGTATAAATTAAGAAAACTATAAAGGTAGAATTTTTAAGAAAGTCAAAGTAGAACATGGTAGAACAGTCTGCAAGGTTCTTTGCTAGAGTTCTGTCGATGGCAGTGAGCAAAAGTCAACACACAAAGCTGATTGATGAAATTGTGCAGCAGAGAAAGTTAAAACCATGTAAAAAAAGGCAGTAGAACACTTACTTTTCTGCATAACCATGATGATGTTGTGCTCTTGAGTATCCTGAAGTTGACTGTAACTGTCCCAGAAGGTTTTAGGATTTTCAGTCAGCAGATTATGAATGAATGGTCAGTTCACGGAAGTGCATGACTTTTTTTCTTTCTTTTCTTATCCCAGAGGACTTCTTTTTCAGGCTCTGCTTGGTCAATGTGTTGATGGTAGAGCTAGTAATAGCCAAACAGAAAAGGAGCTGCAGATCACAGTGTATCTTAGGTACTCTTGAGGATAAATTGTTATATGAGAGAAACATGTTATGGAGAAGATTATTCTGGGAAGTATTGAAAAACACTTGAAAGACAATGCCGTCATTGGTCACAGCCAGCATGGCTTCTTGAGAGGAAAGTCCTGCTTGTCAGACCTGATTTCTGTTTATGACAAGGTGTCCCACCCAATTGATCAAGGGAAGCCAGTTGATGTAATCCTTTTGGATTTCAGTAAAGCTTTCAACAGTGTCTCTCACAGGATCCTTCTGGACATATTGTCCAGCACACAGCTGGATAAACACGTCATGGGATGGGTGAGCAACTGGCTCACGAGCCAGGCAGAAAGGGTTACTGTGGGTGGAGTGACATCAGACTGGTGACCTGTCACTTCTGGGGTTCTACAGTGCTTCATCCTTGGCCCTGTGCTCTTCAACATCTTCATAAATGACTTGGATGCAGGACTGGAAGGGATACTGAGCAAGTCTGTAGGTAGTATTAAACTGGGAGGAGCTGCTGACTCTCTCAAAGGCAGAGGCCCCACAAAGAGACCTTGATAAATTAGAAGGCTGGGCAATCACCAACTCTATGAAGTTCAGCAAGGGAAAGTGCCATATTCTGCACCTGAGATGGGGAAGCTCTGAATATATGGACAGATTGGGGAATGAGATGCTGGAGAGCAGTGCCATGGAAAGGAATCTGGGGATCCTGGTCAGTGGAAAGTTGAACATGAGTCAGCATTGCCCTGGCAGTCAGGAGGGAAAACCCTGTCCTGGGGAGGCATCAGACACAGCATTACCAGCCAGACAAGGGAGGGGATTGTCCTGCTCTGCTCTGCTCTGCTCTGCACTGGGGCTGCCTCACCTCGAGTGCCGGGGGCAGTTTGGGCTGACACAATACAAGATGGAGAAGGGCCCTGAGGGGAAGCCGTATGAGGAGCAGCTGAGGTCACTTGGTCTGTTCAGCCTGGAGGAGACTGAGAGACCTCACTGCAGTTACAGCTTCCTCGTGCAGGGGAGAGGAGGGGCAGACACTGATCTCTTCATGGTGGTGACCCGTGACAGGACCTGAGATAATGGCTTGAAGTTGTGCCAAGGAAGGTTTAGGTTGAATATTAGAAAAAGGATCTTCCCCCAGAGAGTGGCTGGGCACTGGAACAGGCTCCCCAGGAAAGTGGTCACAGCACCAAGCCTGACAGAGCTCAAGAGGCATTTGGACAATGGTCTCAGACACACGGTGTGACTCTTGGAGTGTCCTGTGCCACGTCAGGAGTTGGATTGGCAGTCTTCGTGGTTCCCTTCCAAGACAGCTGTCAACTGTGATTCTGTATCTACAGTTACTTTCTCCTTGAAGTACATTAGTGAAGGCTTCAAAGCGGATGAAAACAAATACTGTACCCTAAGCCTTCCCTTGTGTAACAAAAAGAAGTTGTCTGGTTTTGCATTTATACTGATGATGGGTTTTGTTGTTGTTATTATTGTTATTATTCTTCCTCCTCTCATCAACTGCTGACAGCCATAGCATAGTTGTGAGAACAACTGCAACAATAGTTTTCATTCTGTATCACTGGTCCCATTGCCTGGGGATACTGTTAACTAAACAAAATCATTTTAGAAGCTGGATGTAAAATGATTAATTCAATTTCTGAGAACTTGCTGAATAATTTGGGGTGCTGCTTGCTGGGCTGTTTGATTCAGGCTGACATTCTCTGTTCTGCTGCAGGGCCACCTGAGCTGAATTTTTATCAGCTTCTTTCACTTACAGTATGATAGACCTCATCTGATGTGCACACGGGGCTTCCCTTGAATGCTTCTAATAAGAAATCTTTCCTTTCTCTGCTTCTGTTGACTTCCTACATCAAGGAACTAGAGCATGGTCAGGGTGGAAGATGGCTGAGCAGCAGTTCTTCATGTTCCCATGGCAGCTCTCAAGTTCACGTAGGTGACCTGGTATGGTCTGAGTTCTGTAGACTGTGGCTTATCATCAGAGTGCTACCCAAGATTAAAGCAGCATTACATCAAGAAGAGTGAATAGTTGAGGAACTCATCTGGAATTTTAAAGATCTAAGCTAAAAGTTAGACACTGAACTTGTGATTGTTGTGAAATACGTATTTCTTTTGTGGCCCTGGAAAATTCCTGTCTCACTGTCTTGGTTTCCAACTCCAGAAAATGGGATTCATTCTACTATTTTCTGTTCTTGGTGTCTCTTCATATAAGTTTTCCAGGCCAAGAACAATCTGTTAGTATATATAGGCACACTGGCTAATATAGCTAGTCCTGAACAGAGAAGGGGCTTTTAAAAAGCAGTTGTAACACAAATAGTGAGTGATTCCATCCATCAGAACAGGGCTGCTCACAACTCTGTGGGAAGATGGCAGCACTGCTGCCTCCAAGGTAGCACTGGAGAGGCTTTAGGGCACAGAATGGAAGGGAAAGGTCTCTCCCATGCTAAGAATCAAATGAGAAGGATCTCTGGGGTTTGCAGCAGATGTGTGAATTTTGTCTTTCAATCCATCTCCATCTTCTGTGGAAGTGGATTGGTTCAGCTGCGAAAGTCTCAGTAGAATTTAGAAGCATTTTTTTCTGCTTTGCAAAGTGTAAAGCTCTGATACTTGGACTGCTTTGCAAATGTAGAATTTAATCTCAAAACAATTCAGAGGAAAAGACAATTTATAAGTATTCTTGTTCTTACTGGGGAAAAATCAGCCAAAATATCTGCAAACTAAAAATAATGTCTTGCAACTTCATAGTGACTTTTACTGGAGGCTCTTCACATATTTTGCTGATCTGAATTAATAAAATCCCAGAATATCTTTTGCAGCCTAGTGTGTTTTTGTCCTTGTTTTACAGGTGTATTAATAAATGGATGATATTGTGGGTGCCTTGGAAAGCACTGGAAAAGCATCAGTAGGACCATCTCACCTTTAAAACTTAAAGCATCTGATAATGAAATTTACAGTTATACTGTGTGTTCTGTTGTGTTGTGGGGTTAGTTGCATTTCAGTTGTGTAAATGCTTCCTTTTTCTGGCTTGTCAAGTAACGTAAATATTCCTTATGATGCCCAGATAATGGGACGAGATAGCTGGATATTTTATTTTTATTCCTATTTTGTGACCAGCTTGTATTTGTATTTGTATCTCAATTATCTTCAAGGCTTCACCGTCCAGTGTAATTTACACTTATCTCAGGCATGTGGCTGGCCAGGTTCAGCACATTGGCAATGGCAGATAGACACAAAAACTTTCTGAGCAGGGCGCTTATCATTAGAATCACTTAAACATCAACCAGAAGCACCAAGACCAGTGAAAATACTATCTCAGGCTGGCAAATGTGCCACGTTTGCTGCCCACAGCAGAGAACCTGCAGAGAGCTGGTGCAGCACCTTTGGGCTGCCAGGGAGGAGGAGTGGTAGGGAATGAGTGGGAGTGAAACAGAAAATCAAAGTGCCTGAGGGGATGGAGGGTGAGAAGGAGACAGTGTAACAACTTGTACAGACTTGTGAGCTTCCAGAAAACTGCCAGCACTGGAGTATGGAAGATAATTTTAGGTCCGTTAACAAAACTTCCGAAGATACAGAGCTTCAGACTGGTAGTTCAGAGGTTGGCTGACTTTAAAATAAACAGAAAAGTAGATGGATTTTCTTTTTTTTTCCTCAGACCAGAGTAGGTTTATGTAATAAAATAAACTATAGTTGAGTACTTGCTGCTACTGTTGCAAAACGATTTGATTTTGGAAGGAGTTGCGCCTCAGATGGACTTTCTATATGCCTTGCAATTGAAAATTTGACTGATGTTGCCTGGATCACATCAATTCATTTGCTGAACAAATTTTGACAGCCATACTCTTTCAAGTACAGAACTGTGTACGCACAGACTTGGCTCAGTTAAAGGTATGAGAACCTTGTCAGAATGGTCAATAAGTGATCTATTCTGCCATCAGCCAGGAGAAGACAACCTGGAAGCCTAGGTGAAGTGCAATGTGCTAAGGGGAGAGAAGGTTTGGCTAAATATTATAAAGACTTCAAATGCAACTTTTCCAGGTTCTTGAGTTTGTTTTGTGATAAAGATTAAAAGATGAGGGGAGTTTAGTGTGTGTGTTTAAAGAAGGTTGTTTGGGCTTTGGAGTTTTTTTCTGATTTGTGGAAAGTACAAAAGCACTTTCAGGTAACACTGACTCCCTTGAAGTCTGCATAAGGCCTTTGATACTGACTTCATATTTGTACATGATATTGCTGCAGCTCATGTGGAACACAAAGAGATGTGTCAACATCAACAAGTGACTTCTGTTCTGAATGGGTTTGTGAAATGTGAGCTGAAGGAAGCCTCTTGTATACTCGTTAACATTGACCTGGTTTTGTATTTAGAAACTTTATTAAATACTTTTCTACAGGGAGACCTCAGTCCCCCGTTAAAGTTTTTACAGTGGCAACAGCATCACCATCTTACGTAATTTTTTTCCGTAACATAGACAGAAGGGTTAGTACTGCATTTAGGGGTGACAAAATGGACCTTGAATTGCTGCAGGAGTAGAAAATTGTTGTGTGCTGCAGCATCTGATGTTGTTTTCCAAGTGGCATATTGCATGAAACTGAGCAACATAAACCAGGGCAGAACTGAGGTAACTAATGGTTCCCCATTAGCACACATGTCACAAATGGTTGGCCAGAGTTTGGAGGGAGCATGAGCTGCAAAGAAAACATGTGAAGCAAGATAAGGCAACCTAGCCCTTTTGGTGTCATGCACAAGGTCACCTGTGACCACAGATTTTATTTTGACACTTGAGCATTTGTCTTTGGATGAGAACTTTTGTGAAGGATCTATTGCACTGATCAGCTGAGGTTGTTCTCGGTAACAGTAGTGCTAAGGTGTTTGCAGCTTCAATCAGCATTACAGGAAGTGCTTGTGTAGTATCCTGTTCTGCATGACGTAGACTGTACAGCTTTTATTGTGTTACCTCTTGCTGATGGCTTGTAGAAATGAGTATTTTGTCCAGCTCCCTTCTGCAACCATCAGTGTCTGATATGACTGGTGCTGAAATGCCGTGAAAATAAAAGCCACCCGAAGAGCTAGGATGATGAAAAGAGAGAGGCGCTTATCCTACCTTAGCTTCCATAATTGCTGTGCTACAAACATTGTTTTAGATAGTTTTTATCCACTACAGAGGAAGCTCGGCTGTCTTGCTTGTATGAGGCAGTAGGTTTGCCAATGCCTAAAGGTCAGCCAGACAAATTCCAAGGTGCATGGTGGAATTTACATTATTTTGTTTGTTCACGGTTGATGTGTGTTCTGTTCTCTTGACAAGGGTGTAGCTGGTCCTTAAAAGGAGAAAGGAGCTTACTTGTTTGCCTGAGGCTGGCTCTGCCTTGTGGATTAGTTGGCACCCTCAAGAGGAAAGAGCCACCATCTCCTTCCTGCCAGCAGCAAAGCATGGAGAACTGCAGAAGGAAAAAGCTTCATGAGTGCAGGGTGGGGAAAGCAGAGGTGGTGAGACCAAGTCAACACATAGCCTTTAGAAAGACTGATGAATGGGGAATGCCAAGAAGAGCAAGGAGTAGGTGCACAGCCAGGGCTCAGCTAGAATAGGAAAACTGTTTTACTGAGGGCGTAGAGGGATCTGTGCAGTCTGTTGCAACCCAAGAGATGCTCTCAATGCTGCTGATCTGAAAGCAAAACTAAAAGAAGGAACCTGCCCTGTGAGCACACTGTGGGTAGAAAGGGTTTGATCAAACTCTTATTTTTATTCTGCTTCATTCAAGAGGACCAGTAAATTTTCAAGGTTCCTTTGTTCTAGTTCATGTTAAGAAGAACAAGTTTTAGGCTGTAAAAGTTCCTTTGTGTAGTTTTGATCCATTCAGTGGCCTTTTAGCCTTTCTAGATACCCAATTAAGTATTCAGAAGAGTGTTTCAAAAAAAGCTGGCCAAATTTTCTTGAAATTTGCAGTTTTGACTAAATTTTCTTGAAATCTGCAGTTTTGGCTGGAATACATGTTAATATTCTATATAACTTCCCATCCAGCCCATGAAAAAAACCCAGCCTTTTGGAGGAAAAGCAGTTAATGAGCTTTGCTTATGAATATGTTTATGATTTTTCAGTTTGATTTTGACATATTACTGGCATTGGTGACATTTTTGTTTCCTTTCACTTGTGCAGAAATAGAAAAAATTTAGAAATGTGCTAAGTACTTCATACAGGCAGTGTTGCACTGAATACAGTTACGTGATAAACAGAAACATGAAGTACATGCATCTGTATCCTGCACAGGATAAAGATCTTCAAAGGGCTATCTGTAGATCAAAGCCCAGCCTGTAAGGGTAATCAAATAACCTACTGAATAAGACCAAAGCGGATGAAACCTTTTGGTACAGCAGCCCTGGTTTGTTTTGCCATAGACAGTGTATTCTTGTGTGAGGTGCCAGTTTTGTGTCATCCCCATTTACGCATGCACATGAAGCTCCAGCATGCACACATCAGTCTCTTCTCATGCACATGGTAGAGCTGTAGCTGCTCTTAACTCCTCCATCATCCCACTGTCAACTCCTTTCAAAAGATTTGTGAAAACCATCGCACAAAACATACTCCAGAAACTAGACTCAGGCGAAAGCTTAGGAGAAAGGTTTAAAAGGGGATGGTGGGGTGAGGGGAAACCAACCCAAAGCCCACTCTTTGTATCTCCCTGTTGTTGCAGATGAGGCTCAATAAATAAAATGATGGGTGAGCTTCCTGTCATGGACCAGAAGAGTGTATATTAATACTTCCTGTGAGGAATAAGTTCTGTAATGAACTCTCTTCCTTCTTCCCTGAAACATTCCCAAGATTTCCAGACATACCTTCACAAGGACACTTATATATGAGCTTTACAGCTCTTTGTGTCTCCATCATTTACAGAGGCCTTGATCTTTCATGATTCCTCAGTGGTGAAATAAGAAAGCAGTGGAATAGTAAAACTTTGGAATTGGCAATTATTGTACTTTTTTGTTATGTAAACCTAAGCAGAGACTCTTTCATCCTGTTTGTTAACTAATGGCAAGAAAGGCTTATTTAGATTCTAATTTATCAGGTGCTAACAGTGTAGAGGAGGACCTACCTTTGAGCATAGCTGGTCCGATGCAATCCCAGTCAGAACAGAATGTGTTCCTCTTTGTGCAGGAGTTTCAGGAGGGCACTAGAATGTGTAGCAACCTGCGTTGAAAAATTGAAGAAAGAACAGGGGATTTCACAGTGCAACAGCAGGAGCTTTTGCCCATGTTAGTGACAGTGTGAGTCCACAGGAAGAAACATGAGGTCGTTTGTTATGAAGTAATGAAGTAGAAATGAGATCTTAAGGCAAGTGGTCAGTCAGGAGATTGTAGCTGCTCTAGAGAAGAGAAGAGAAGAGAAGAGAAGAGAAGAGAAGAGAAGAGAAGAGAAGAGAAGAGAAGAGAAGAGTTTTATGAGGAAGATGAGTCGAGGAAAACCTTGTGGAATTCTCATAAGAAGCAGCATTTCAGCATTTCTGGACCTGTTGGAGGACAGAACAGTTTGAGCAAAAGAGTTTTTGATGGATAGGAAATAAACAGATTATAAAATACCAAGCTTTAGCTTTTTAGACTTGAGCTGTTTCTAAATTGTTTCCAAAGGTTTCATATCCATGATAATTTTTTCTAGTATTCCCAAACTTTCATTATAATGATTGAAAGCTCTAGTGCTATTGCCGGCTTCCTGACAGCTAGTTGTTACTGCAATCAACAGTTGCTTGAAGGAAGGCTTGATTAAAGTGTCACATAGCTGTAGTTAACTGGCATGTGACTTTTGTTTCTCCAGCAGACTTCCTCATCTCAAGCCTTTAATGAGAACCATGTAGAGGAGGGTTTTTTCTCCTTGAGGCTTTTTTTTTTTTAAGTGAAACTTTTTAACTTTCCTCTGAAGCAAAATTTGTTTGATGTTGAGTGTGTCTTATTCAAATGTCCTTGACATTCATATCAGAAAATCTTGTATAAACCTGTGATATACACACAGTAACAATGAGGAACTGAAACTTCTCCTCATATCATGTTTTCGGTTATACACACTCCAAGCATTAAAGCAGTTTAATTGTCTTCCGGGTGGGTAACAGATCATAAAATCGTTAATTGTTGCAACAGGAAAATATCTAGGACTTGCTGGGCTAGGAGAAGTTCTTGCCCTGAAAATCCAATTGTCTTAGTTTGGTAATGAGACATGACAAAAGGGTGAAGCTGGAAAATGGGCAAAGGGTGTTGTTCTCAGGTAATGCTCTTGTGAGGTCTTTTGGGACTAGCTTAAAACATTCACTGCCATGTCAGAAGAGACTGTGCGTCATGCAAGTGGCTCTCTTTTGTACCTGTGAAAGGTTTTCCAGGTCAGCCAAGAGCAACTGATGAAGTCACTTCGACCCCATTTGACACTGAAAGTTAAGAAATGCTTGGACAATCCAGTTTGATGACTCAGTTGTGGGAACAGTAACCTCCAGCTGTGACACTGAAACAAACACCTGGGAGTGGCATAGTGAAACTGCACTGGACACTTCCAAAATTATTATACCCTAATGTACCCAGTGCCTATTCAGAAAGGGGCTGATGTGAGCTCTGTTGGCAAGGACAGAATTCTTTTCTTTGTTCAGTAACTGTAGTGTGAGCTTATCATCCACCTGTCCCCTCACAGGCACTCATGTGAAAACATCCAAAGGGTTTTAAGGAGGGAAAAGTGAGTTAATTTCACTGTGCATGAGATAGGCTTGGAGAAAAGCCTCCAGGGTATTGGGAAGAGAGGCCAAGTGCAGCATGGGTGGCATAGGAAAGGGGTTCAAATACAACAGTGCAAGGTGATAGTGCAGAGAAATACAGCAGGACTGCACTGTGGCTTGAAAGAAAAGAGTATGGTGGAGAGCCAATGAAGGTTGTCCTCTGTGGTATGAGAGAAATACCACAGTAAAGATGTAAGGGAGGAATGTTATCTCAGGACCTCAGTATGTTCTGTAGGAAAAAGGCCTCTGAGAGGTCTAAGAGATATTTGACATTGTAGATAAAGAAGAGTATTGAAATGTTAATTTCAAAGAACAAAAAGAGATGTAGAGTCTGGACTCATCCTTAGAGCAGATCAGATGTTGGCACTAGTCACAATATCAAAGGATAAGACTGAGAGGTTGTTCAGCAGTTGGACTTCACAGATGTCAGGTTCTGACGCAAGTAGCTCCATGTTAAGGGAAGCAATCTGCAAGGCAGCACACTTGTGTCTGTCTTCTAAGGACAGTGCTTGAGATCTGCAAAGGTCTTAACATGAGCTGTGTTAATACAAGTGCCAGTAAGGGTATCTGCAATATGAAGGGTCCTGTATTTCACCCAATGTGGCTTGATTGGCCCAATTTCAAGCAGGTAGTCTTCATAGTCTTGGTCATGTTTTTTTCAGCAGTTGTCTATGTGTGTAGTAGTTGGAATTTCTCTCTTTATAGAATGATAGAATGGTTTGGGTTGGAAGGGATCTTCAGGATCAGTTAATTCCAAACCCTCCTGCCATACCCAGGGACACCTTCCACTAGAACAGGTTGCTCAGTGCCCCATCCAACCTGTCCTTAAACACCTCCAAAGATGGGACATCCACAACTTCTCTGGGCACCTCATCTCAGTCTCTGACCACTCTCAAAGTAAAGAATTACTTCCTAATATTTTTCTAAACCTGCTCTCTTTCAGTTTAAAGCCATTCACCCTTGTCCTGTCACTACATGTCCTAGTAAGGTCACTTTCTAGCTCTCTTGTAGTCCCCTTTAGGTACCAGAAGGCTGCTCTAAGGTCTCCCTGGAGCCCCTTTTCTCCAGGCTGAGCAACCCCAACTGTCTCAGCCTGTCATCATAGGAGAAGTGCTCCATTCATGGCCTTCCTCTGGACTCGCTCCAACAGGTCCACACACATTCAGAGCTGGATGCAGCACTCCAGCTGGGGTCTCACCAGAGTGGAGCAGAGGGGGAGAACCCTCTTCCTTACCCTGCTGGTCACACTGCTTTTGATGCATCCCAGGATACAACTGGCTTTCTGGGCAGTGAGTGCACATTGCTGGGTCATGTCAGCCTCCTCACCCACCAACACCCCTAAGTCCTTCTCCTTAGGGCTGCTTTCAATCTTTGTTTTCTTTTATTAATATACAACACATACATTGATAGCATAATAATGTTTTACTTCATAAGATTCTATTGCATCCACAATGTAAAGGAACAGTGTGGCTCACAAAGGTCTTCTGGTTTGCTTGTGTTCAATAGGAATTAGCCCGTCACCTCCGACCTGGAACTCTGCGTGCTGTCTTTGGGAAGGACAAGATTCAGAATGCTGTTCACTGCACAGACCTTCCTGAAGACGGACTTTTGGAGGTAAGACTTGCTAGACAAACATGTTCTCTTGTATAACTGCGTGATGTAAAGTGAAATGCTTTTCTTGACACCCTTTTAAGCCAGTAAGTGTTTTCTATGTGGAGTAGCTGTATTGTGGACCAGACTAGACACAAAAGGAGAGAGTTTATTAAGGGCATTTAACTCAGTTAATTCTGATATGGTAAAAAAATTAATCCATGCAGTTTTCTCAAATGTGTATAGTGTCAGCACCTAATGGTGCTTCTGCAGGGACACTTTCTTAACCCTTTGTTGGATGACCACCTTGACTCCTGATCTAGATTGTCTCTACAGTGAGCTTGTGTGGAGCTTAGAATATTACAGACACTAGGGATTCAAATTCTCCAGATAGGGCCCAGGTTTATTTGTAGATAGTCATATTTACACACATCGGTTGGTATTTCCTGTGTTTGATACTAACTTACTAATTATTATCTGATTTTATCTTTGTATGCTTTCATTAAAGTCCAATAAAATGAGAAAATGTTAAATTAAGGGAATTTGTAAAGACGGAAGTACTCACTATGAAAACCAGAACAAGCTCATTCACTTAATTCTGTGCCTTGTAACTAATGTCCATAGCAGGGGGTTGAAGTGGTGTGTAAGCGTACCTTGGATGGATCTATGTCCAGCACATGCACAGCTTACATTTTACTGTCTATACATATTTGTGAGCATTTTGCTGTCAGGCTATAGCAGAATCATGGAGCAGCAAGAATTGTCCTACTTAGATAATTTTACATTGCCAAAATGGTGGTTTCATGAGGGAGTGAGGAAGAGCTAACTTCATCACCATTTCCCTCTATGAAATAACCTATGGATTAAAGTGCTTTTGCTAGAAAATAGCATCTAGTTTAAGACATAGACTAGTGAAATTCAACACTGAGAATGACAACCAGTATAAACCAAGTTGCAACTTTTTTGATAATTTTCAAGATGCCATTAAAAGTTGTCAACTTTTAGTTCCTTCCCTTAGGGTTTGAACAAGCAAACAGGTATTTTTCACCACATGCCTGAAATCCCTCAGCCATGGCTTTCCAGTGGCAGCAGAAAAAAAGGCATAGCCTGCAAGGGAAAAATTAAACAGACCAACACTCAAAGAACATTTTAGTACTCCATCAGCATTTTCTCTCTCTCATGTCCACAATCTGTGGCCTTTTTGCTGGTGCAGAGCAGATTTTGCTGCTTGTTTAAATTGAGTTCAGACTTACTATAAGTGAGGCAAGAATTGCTTCTCCAAAACAAAAACTGAGGCTGGCATTCTTTCTTAAGGTCCCTATCACGTGTGTTTGTCCTTTGAATCCCACAGCTCAATTGTAAGCGAAGCTTTTGATCTTGATCTTACTCTGACTACTCACCTTGCAGTTCCCGTTGCAGTCTGATAATTTTAACAGTTGTTTATTGATTGTAATTTTTTGGGGAGAGGCTTCTAAGATTTTTTTTTTTAACCATAGGCATAATTGTATGCAGAATATGGCTCTTCATCTGTCTAGTTTCTCCTGTAACAGCCCAGGTTAAGCCAGCAGTTGTAGAGGACATCACTCAATGTTCTCTAGTGAGTAAATAAAGCAGTGAATATTGTGAATTGAGCACAGTGGGTTTGTACAAAGAAAGCCTTGGCTGTACCTGTTGGTTGGTGTGTGGAGTATTTACACTGTAAATGCTAAAGCAGCTTAGTAGGTGTCCCTGCCCCAGTCCTGACTCCTGCTGTGGCCACGTGTCCTGTGTGCACACAGGGTGTGTGCAGGGTCTGCAGTGCACAAGGGATCCTGGAGGAAACATGGAGGGACTGCTGCTGTTAACACTTTGTGGTCAGAAAGCCAAATAGGTTGGTTTGTGTGTTAATTGGTTTCGTGACTTTTGAACTTCCAGAACAAAATGGAGATGGAAAGGGGAGATCCCTGGTTGACCAACTATTCTCTGATGGACCTTAAATGCATAGTGTTATGGAAGCATAACAGAAGCATATTCCTGTGAAGAAAAGAACACACCGGTGCCTTCCTGAGAACTTGGGTATCTTTACTGCCAGACACTGTTTATGTTGAGATTTCTCTACCCTTCTCTGCAGTTTTCATCACCCAGTTTTCAGGTCTAACTGAAATTTGAAGAATTTGCAATGGCAGCTGCTGTCTCATTGTCCACAACTGGAGACCTCTTAGAGGAGATGAGATAGGTAGTTGAGGATTAGATAAAATGCTTCCTGAAGTTAATAGCCAAACTCTAGGTGACTTTGGTGTTTTGCACTTAATTGACTGTCACTAGGAAGGGCAAGATTGTGACCTTTCTTCCAAAAATCATGATCAAGCAGTACTTGGTGAAAGGAGAGAGAACAACAATGTCTTGGGAACAGCAAGGACTAATTAAGGTCCAGCTTGTGCACCTAGTTTAGAACACTATATTTAAATAATGTAGTACAGCAGTTTTTCAATGTTTTTCTCTTAGACCTCTTTTCCATGGACCTGAAAAAAGGAAAGTTCACTTTTAATCTTAAAACCCCCTCAAACAAACAAACCAACCCCAAAAGCAAATATGGTAGCCCTTGTTCCCACCAGTTTGACCCTTAACTCCGGTCTTTGTTCTACAAAGCCCTTCACATTTTAGGCAGTGACTAAAGAATATCAGAATTAATGAATAACTCACTTTGGCTTAAGAAAGGAAGGGAGATGCAGTTGAGCCTTAAATGTGACTGGTCATAATGGAAAAATCAGTGTGTTTTGAGTTGTAGAGTTGTAGGTGCTCTTTTTGTTCTTAGTTTAGTGATACAGGAGTGTGAATATTGCTCTGAAACCTCTTAGATGAGTTGTTTGACTTACTGGGTCAGGCACTTAGTTATTCACTTCATAGACTTGTGTGTCCTCTTATCAGTACAAAATGTATTTTTACAAGTGACAATGGAGAGACACAAATAGCTCAGAACAGTCTGTTTTCTCGGCCTTGTCATCAGTTTCCCATTTCAATGAGGAGAGGAAAGAAAGGAGGGAAGTAGAGAAGTAGAGAAGACTGGTAGCGATGGAGTATTTGTGAGATGATGCAGTTTCATAATTGAAAGTTCAACCAGCAGCTGATGTTGTGTAGGACATTCATTCAGAGCAGGGGGTTGCATTTGTTTCCCACATCCAAAGCAGGTACAGCTCTACCTCTTGTCAGGTTTTTTTTCTCTTTTGTAGAAAGCAAGTACTATTTGGAGCAAGCAACTGCAGTACTCACCTGCTTCGATGTTCCTTCTGAGTCAGGTAGAGCCAGGACTGGAACATGCATATTTTATATGCCAAGGAACTGCTCTGTTTAGCAGACTGGAGATGTGTCATGCATGTGTGGTGAAAGAGGATTTTGGTTCTCAACTCACCATCTTTGACCTGAGGAACATTTCTGATAAATATCTTGTTGAAGTAGAAGCTTGCAAACCATTGGATCTGATGAATTATCATTCTTCAGGCAAAACAATTTTCCTTAAAATTGATCATTCCTGGAATGGTTTTTAATCAAAGTGGTGATACAAGGTATTGTGGCTACTAGATTTCACAGTTCATATCCCTCTTTAAAGAAGTGAAGGTAAATTAAAAATCAGTCACAAAGGCCTTATTCACATCACTGAAAGTACAGTGAGTAAAACTTTGCACAGGAGGTGGTGCTGCACCCACACCTCAGTTCCTTGGGTCTCAAGTGGCTCAATAGCTTTCAAATTATGCAGAAAACCACGTAATTAAAAAACTGGTAGCCTGGAACTGCAATTGTAACAAACCCAGAACTTCTGGGTTTTGGCATGCTCTGCCTGTAAATTGTTACTCTTATGGTACAGTTCAAGGTTTTTTGTTTTGGTTTTTCGTGTGTGTGAGCAGTTCCATGAAGACATTTACAGTGCAGAAAAACACTCTGGGGATGATAGAACAGAATGCACACTTCTGGGATAACCTGAAAGGTTACCAGCTGGCAGTGAAGCCTGCTGAGCCACCCACGCTGGCTTTGTGTTCCTATGCCATGGGTTTTGGGGCAATCAGTCAGTCTCATGGGGTTTCTTTGCATAATTACAAAGTCCTTAATAGTCATACTTGGGTTTGTGTGTGTGTACGTAGACACAGAGAGAAAGGATGCTGCCCTCAGTGAGATATGCATGAAAAATTATTTGCTGTGGGATGGATAAAACTTGAGTTCTGGCTGAAACAGCCTTTTCCCTGTTGCCGAGGGAGATGCTGTTATTAGGTGACTAATCCTTGGACAATATCGTGACAACTGCTGCGGGTGTGTGCTTACCTGTACCTTTGTGTGCCTGGTAAGCTATGAGTGGAACTGCAGAGGGGGGGTGATCTCTCAAGCCCCTTTTTGGGTACTGTCAGGCTCCTCCTTGGGCATGGACACTGTGGAGAGATGTGTCAGTTTTCAGTGGCATGGGCAGCTTTCCAGCCAGGCAGGAGGAAGGACCTCCTCGAATATCATTTGCTGGCCGTCTCCCTTGCCTCAGAGCTATTTGTGGCACCCACAGACCTGAAAATAACTGATCAAAGGGGCATGACTTTGCTGTTATCAGTGAAGAGTGGGAGTTTCATCTGTCTTCTGAGAGAGCTGTCATGATGTTGTTTTTTTTTTCCCCTATCACTTCTTTGAATTTCAGCTGTGCAGTGGTGTTCAAGTGTAGTGCTGTGGACTGGCAGACTGTGAAACAAACTGCTGGAGGCTCTTCATTCCCTTGGCCTTGCACCAGTGAGACTGGCTTACAGTGAGAGGGCATTAAAGCGAGCAAGTAATACCATCTATGGACAGATCAGCTGTGGTGGTCTGGTGGACAGAGGCTCACACAGCTCTGGCACTGGAAGTTCAGCTGCCTGGATCCGGCCCTGGGGAGATGGGAGGTGATGTTGTACAGTAAGCGGTGACAGGATGGTCCAGTTCAGCAGAAGTGTTTTGTCCAGGCGAGTGCTGTGGACAGTGAAAACAGTCATTGTTTTCCTCAGACTTGGTATAAGCTGAAAGCTCTGCTGAGTGTGAGGAGCTGTGCTGCTCCTAAGCTTTTGGTGCAGTATGTATTCCACCTGCTAGAGGCCAGCTGTCCTTGGTCTGGCATTCCAGATAGTGCCAGGAGAAGCATGCCGTATGTCTCCTTTCCCTTTCCATTTATTCGGGGAGGCTGAGGGGCAGGTGGTATTTTAGCAAGCTGTTCAGTGGACAGGGAGAGCTGGCCTTGCAGGGAGGACAAAGGCACAGGCTTCCCATAACCACTTCCATAAGAACAGAGTCCTGTTACAGAAGCACTCTGCTGGATGCCAACTTGCTTTTTCCTGTGTGCTGCCTCTTTGGCTGCCCACTGGCATTGTCTGGACATATGGGCGTGCTGCAAGGCATTCACTATCATCCACCCTGGAAATGTAAGGAGCTGATCCATGGGTTGAGGTTAAAGTGCAACAGTTTAGGACAGAAGGCATCAGAATGATGTAGCTGAGTTAAATTAGTCCTTTTTGGTGCACTGAGGTATAGTGCAAGCAATTTAAATAAAGCACGTCAATAAGTAACTCTTGGAAGTGTCAATGTGCTTAGTGTGGAATTTGTGTGCGTCGCACTCAGAACAAAGGTCTCCTGCATTGCTTGTTACCGATTAACTTGTCTGGTATTATGCAAGCTGCCTCTGCCAGCTGAGAACTAACTCTCCCCATTCACAGGGCAGCCCAGCTTGTAAAACATTACACAGCAGAAGTGCATGGCATGGCAATGAACCCTTCACTGAGGGCATTTCAGCCATCCGCATTTCCCTCAGGAGTCTTTAAAATATTTTAATAAAGAAGCCATTGTTTCACTCAGTCATACAGCAATTTAGCAATGAAGTCTGTTATTAGAGGCCCATACTGAGCTGCATAATCCAGGGTAAAATGCTTTTCACCGTTTCCAGTGAAAAGTAATTAAAATGGAATGGTTTGGGTGAGGTTGGTTTTAGCACTTTTTTCCTCAAGTTTTCATCCAAGCAGTAGCTATTTTTGTCTGTCAGTTGGAAATTTTAGTCTCTCCTGGTAAAAAATGATTTATAGAGATGTCTAACAGATAATTGTTATTATGATTCAAGTGCTTCTCTATTTTAACTTTCTGAGACTTTTTGTCCAACAGCTGTGGGAACAGGTTGGAAAGAATCTGGAGTGTAGAAAAACTTAATCTTACTTGGTGGTGTTTTTGCATATCAGAACATGTTAGCTGGGACTGGAATGCTGTCTCACAATGTTTCCTGATGCTGTATATATACTTTTTCAGAGAATTAAGTAATCCTTTTGCCTAGGCCTATCTGAAGAGAAATTAAAATTTAAAAATAGTAGTAATAAATGGATGGGTATTGAAGATGTTGGTGATTTCTCTTTTAAAAATTATGCATTATTAGGTTTCTTGCAGTGTAATTTTGAGCATAGGTTGTATAATTATTATGCTTGTAGGCCAGACAGGCAAACTAAACCAGAAACTTGTTTAAACAGAGTTGTGAAATAGTTCACCTCTTGTGCTTCCACTTCTGGGTAAAATCCGAGGTCTAGTTACCCCTTGTTCTGCCAAGTCTGAGGTTTGTAAGTGCCAGCGAGAAGAAGTTAATGAGTATGAGCCAAGCAGCTGCCAAAGCTCTTTAAGTTTCACCTGATCCTGAAGGTAACCTGTGTGTTAAACAGGGCTTGGCTTTTGGCACGTGTTTGTGTTGCGCTGAGCAAAGTAATTTTGTGGAGGGGAGGTCAAGGTGGAAGGAAGGCGTGACATTTCTTGGTAACTCTTCTGAGGCCCAGTTTGTGTCTTAGATGTCACTGCCTTCTTTCTTTCCCTCAGCATATTCTCATTTTGAACTAAAAGGCCCAGGTCCTCTTTCCATTACCCCTCTTCCTCCAGCTGAAGCAGAGCAACGGTTGGGCTGCAACTCGGCTGCACCATGGACAAACTACAGCAAAGAAGAGAAAAAAGCCCAGGGGAACAGCTTACACAGCCAGAGCAGTAAGGGCATGTTGTAGTTGCAGAGCCACATAGAAGCTCAGAATACCCTTCATTTCTGGAGCAAGGGGCCCTGCACCTTATTTGTGGGGTAAGAGAAACACTGTTCTGTAACACACATGCTGTGGGATGCACATAAATTTTTATATGGTTTCCTGTTATTGACCTCAGCCAGTTGCACCTCCCACCTCTCTCTCAGAGGTCAAATAGATAAATTATTAGCTCTACTGGTGCTTCCTGTGTAGGGTTTATGCCTTCCCTTCTCAGTGCAGCTTCCTTCACTGAGTACCATAAGCCAGCAGTAATTAAGAGGAGAATTTAAGTCAACTATTTTCATACATGTATTGAAATATATGTGGAACATGGGAGTTAAAACCCAAAGCAAGACATGTTAATATGGATAGAAAACTGTGAATAAGATTTCCTTTCTGTGACAGATGCTAACACCATGGGATATATTGAGTTTAGAGTTTGTTAAGCTCTAGAAACCACTTCCTTCGTAAGTGGTTAATAGCTAATGATTCAAAGCATGGTGTCATGCCACTACTGGTTTTGTACTTTCATAGTGCTGAGGGCTTAGACACTGGCTGTATTGATCCTGTGCTGGCAGCTGTGCAAACACAGAACAAGATGGCAGTGATCACCTGAAAGGTTGTTGGCTGTAGTCTAGGGCTCCTTGAAGTCACCCAGCATCTTCTGGTTTCAGTAAGAGCTGCATTCTTCTTTTTCCTCTTTAACCCCTAAGTGCACTGGCACATAGGCAGGAATGATGTGTCTACAGCTCTTCCTGAGATATACTGATCTAGGTCAGCAAGTCTCTGAGCAAGAGGCAATTCTCTGAAGCATTCAGAGTTGCTAACTGGGCAAGTTTTTTTCCACATTGGTGCCAGTTACTGCTGTTCTTCTGGGGAGAGACAGTGTGCCAAGACTGTCCAGCCACAAACTAGGAACTGTGGGCTTCCTCAGGTAGCTTAGTCCGGATGTTGAATGGTAACTTGATCACTGAGGTGTCAATTCTAGTCCTGCCATGACAGTACGTGATTTAGCACTCAGCAGAAGTGTTGAAATCACTGAAAGCTGATGACACTTGATACAAACTCTTGGCCTTTTAATACTGACTCATCCCACAGGGGAACGGAGCGTTCTAGATTCAGTCACATCTCTCAGAAGGTACTTTGAACAGTACACTGGGGGAATTTATGCTGTTAGTTTGGTGGGATGTTTCCTATCTGCACAGTGAGCCAGGTTCAGCACAAGGGCTTGTGGTGGTGCATGCGAGGCGCCTGCTGGTGGTGCTTTGGCTTGGTAGTTTCCTTCAGGATATTTTGTTACTCTCTCATCTTCATAACTCTTACACTGTTGTCACATATAGCCTATTGGGGCCCCCAGCCAAATAATCTGCCAAACACAGTGGTTGCTCAGGAAGAATTTTAAATGCTGGCTACCTTCTACTTTATTTATTTATTTATTTATTCGCTGCTTTCATCCTTGCTTGAATCTATAGTGTGGTTGGAAAACATGTTCTCGTCTCTGTGCAATCACTTCCTCATCTCTTGGCCATAGCCTGGTATCTTGTGAGGACCATGACTGTCAGTGCTCCGTGGGCAGGCTGGAGAGCCTTTGCTCGGCATTGACAATGCCTGTGGCTTGTATGAACACATCCACACCTGGCTTTACTTAGATACTGCAACTGCAAGCAGCAGGGGCCCTTTCCAGTGTTTTTATCCGGTGCTTGGCATGTATTTGTGGCAGTGCACCTACGGTGTCTTGTCTCACCTCAGCTCACTGCTCCAAGGGCATCCTACAAGACCTTCACAGCAGCTTCTGATTCTGAGGCAGGCAAGCAAGTGTCCCTCAAGATAAGTGTGAAGTGCAGAGGTAGTGATCCTGATCACTCAGTGAACTGCTTGGGGTGCTTAGAAAAGCAATATTGGCTGTCATGTAGTTTGTTACATGTGATGGGAGATGGGATCTTACATTCTAGTGGCTTTACCAGGCCAGTGATGTGTTCTGATGGTGACCGAAGATCTTAATAAATAAGAAGTAGAACTCTAGGTGGGAGAGTCCTGGACTGAAATGTTCAGCTCCAGCTACTGAGCAGTTGGCTTATGACGGGGACTGAGGAGATTCAGTGAACGTGTATCTTGTTAAATCCGCAAGTATCTATGCTTCAGAAATCAGTGGTCTGAGTCAGCACAGTAGTTATGTATGACATAAAAACATCACCTTGTTATTTTAAATTAGTTTCAGTGTTCACTTATTTTTCTTAGAGTAAATAGGCTAAAACTCACTTTTTTGGTATTCGTGATTGTGGTATAATGAACTACTGTCTCGTCCTCTATTTCCATCCTGCTTGGAATTCAGATTTTTCTGATCTTCTATTTTATAGTACAATTTCCAAATAGCTTTCCTTGCCCTTCTCTTCCACTGTGTTTTCAGAGTTGAACATAACCATACACAATTTTTGAGGTGGCTGTGTTAACAGCACACAGCATGAAAACACAACATGCTCTGTGTTATCCTGTAGCTTTTATGTAATACAGCCTTCCATTGCAAAGTTGGGGTTTTTGGTGCATAGGGGTTTTTGAACCAGCTCTACTTAAGAAATTAACTTGGATAGTTGAAGTGCACGTGTACAAATTGTTCTGTCTTGGGCAGCCTGGCTGGCTTTATTTCTTACATTTCGTGATACTTGACAGAGGCAGGAGTGAAGAACTTGCCCTTTTTTTTGAACAAAGTTCCTGGGACTAAACCCTCTTCAGGTTTATGTGGGAAAATAATTCTTTATTTTCAGAACACATACGACAGTGAGTAAGTAGACTATTTTCTTTGACAACCAGTTTTCTTTCTGGACTGCTTGTGGCTGAAAGGATAGTATAAATCCATGGGGCTTTCGATGTGTTAATCTAATGATTTAGTCATGTGAATCAGCTGAGCGAACTGTAGCAGAAGTGTGGTTTAAGTGTTAGCAAGTGTGATTGCTAACAGCATTGACAAGTTCATACAGATGTACAAACCAAAGCTAATGGGCAAAAAAATATTTTCGTTTCCTACTTGTGGCATCAAACTGAGATAACATGTAAAAATTTATCAGACCTAAATGTTTAGGGTGAGTGTACTGATGCTGAAACTTTGGGTCAGCAAAGACCCTGGATCATGTACCTGGATGCCTATGCTGATCAGGGACATGCAGTGTTGTGGTTTTGGGGAGAGGGTGCTGGTTGAGTGTCTGTCTAGCTGTGTGGAAGGTGCCAAGATTACTGACCAGCTCTAAATGAAAACAGGGATGAAAAAGCCTTCCATCTCCCAGCTGCCAGTTTTGGTTCTGCAGAGATGAGGAAGGACTGAAATTGCTGTCTCCTTTCTGGTGATGGATGAGAAGAGAATCTGTGAACTCAGTCTTTTTCTTGTTAGTGTGTCACCCTGTCAGCCCCCTGGCTTCTGCCATGAATGTGATAGTAACAGGGTCTTTTAGCAGAAACTGCCAGCCCAGGGAAACAAGGGGAATGGACTGCGAGTGTTGAGAGACCCTTTCAGTGCTGGGGTTTCTTTGGGGCTGTAGTGCTGCCTGTGTGGTGTGCTTCTACAGCCCAAAGTGTGCCTGGGTCTGGCCTGTAGACAAAAGCTCTGACTCCAAAGCTGCTCAGCAGGTGCCTCTCATCAGCATTGCTGTTTGCCTTGTTTTCTGGGCAGAAGGGTAGTTAAATTTTAAGTGCCTGTAATTCTTACACTTTGAATCTTCAGGCCACTTTGTGCCTGTGCAGAGTCCTGTGTTAATACCAAGATATTTTGCTCTCCCCTGGAAAACTGGCTGTCTCACTTTATTTGCTTCCTGTTTTCTTTTTTTTTTTTCTTTTAAAAAAAAATTGCATGGCCTTTCCATGCATTTAGGGCACACATTGTTCTGTGCTCAGCCCGGGCCTTAGACAGGATTTTGTTATTGCCTGCTATTATTGCCTGCTCCTGAAACTTTGTGGTAATGCATGGAAGTGCTCAGAGAGAGCAGCCAATTTCATTTACATGAGTTTTGCAGGGAGCGTGTATGACTGAAGCAAAACTTCATTGAACTGAAGCAGCTATCAGCTCCTCCTCTGTGAAGCAGTTTATAGGGTTAGAGTCAGAAGGTCATGATTACTCACCCGTTGTTACTTCCTGAGCATTATTGTTATTTGTCCCTGAATGGGAGCTAAGGAGGACATAGGTGCATGCTGCCAAGCGGGTGGATGGTTTCTGGAATCTGTAAGGGGAGTACTGATGTTGAACTCGATCCTGTCTCAACACTGGGGAGCAGTGAACACACCTGAATGTTAGCATCATTGGAAAGGCATTTGGGTGGCATCTGTGAAATGTGTTTGGTTGGTTTCAGATCAGCTCCTGATGTGGATTTGTGCTCTGTCACCCTTGGATCCTGTAAAGATCAGTTGTGCTTGGCTCAGAGAGGCTGACCTTGTCATTGCTCAAATGTGAGGCTTGTTCAGATGTTTTGTACTGGCACAGCTCCCCTTTCTGTGGTTTGGGCTATGCTCAGACCTTGGGAAAGAGAGGAACTGTATTTCCTAAAATACAGGGTGTTTTGGAGTAATCTAACCCCCATCTGGATGCTTGATGCCAGTTATCACCAAGTCCTGGATCCCCTTGGAAAAGGATCTGGTGCTTTTAGAATGGGGGTTCTTCAAGCTTTCTCCAGCTGGGGCAAGATGCCCCCTTGTAAGATGGGGGCACCCCAAATCTCTTGGTAGTGCTGAAAACTTGGTTCTTCTGAAATCTTGATTCTTCTCATAACACTATACCTGTTGTCATGCGAGTGGGGTTATTAAGTTCTGGTGGTTCTTTTCCAGCACTGTCATACTCCTGAGGGTGAGGTTCTTGGAGAGAAGGATCCTTTCTATGTACCACAGATGCACCAGCTCTTAACTGCTGGGTGGCAGCTGACCCACATAAAGATAATTATGCATAAAGAGAACATACCGGCACCTGATTTTGTGCAGTATCGGAATGTAGTGTTGCTTGTTCTGATGTCTGAGCCTTGCCAGTACAGTCTGTGGGGATCTTCAACAATCAAAAAAAAGTTAATTGAGGAGGAAGAGGTTTTGCACAGGCTGTAAGTAAACTGTGGTTGTTTGGACTGACCTGAGAAAATTGGGTTGCACAAAATCAGGGGCCTTTGGGGACTAAAACAGCACAAATCCTTTTGTTGCTGTGGGAAGGGAGAAGGCATTGGGCAAGGCCAGCGTTCACCTGTGTCAGTGTATGCTGCAGGGGTGATCAGTACTTGAATCCCAGGGGAAGCCACACAGCTCTGGCTGAGGCAGCCCAGGCAGGGGTGGGAGTTGACTCAGCTCTATTAAATGTGCTCCACGGCCAGGAAATGGGGCCTGTGGTGGCAGTAGTTGTACCAGCACCCCAGGCTGAGGCTGGACATGGCGTTATTATCTAGGAAGGAGCAGATTCCACTGCACTAGGCCTTTTTCTTTGCTCTTGGCACAGCTCCCCACCCATGCTGCGGGTTGTGCCTGGCCCTTGCTGAACAGCTGCCCTTGGCCAAACTGAGAACAGAAGTCTAGAAGTGCCACTACTCAGAGCTGTAAAATTGGTAGCTGGTGTGTGTTAGTGCAAGTGTTTCTGCGGACACAGCCAAAAATGCTTGTGTGGTTAAATATATGGTGTGTGTGTCTCTCTACTTTTTATTTTAATAATGCTTTTTTGTGTGTCTCTTATGAAATGCAGGTGTCCCACATAACAAGGGAAATAAAATTCACTTTAATGGCTACAATTATGCTTAACTATGTTGAGTCAATCTGGCAGAAAGAACAACATGTTCAGACTGGCACTTTATAATGTAATGTCTTATTAGGCAGTAAAGAAAGCGACGCCTTCCTGAAGAGAGTAGATGGTGCACAGATTAAAAGACAGAATCTTGAAGGCAATGCACATTTTAATTTGGGTTGATAAGATGTCACAGCTTGAGGCCCTTCCCCTGCCTGCAGTCCTTCTACTTCCAGGGCTTTTGAGCAGCCCCAGCCCAGCGAGGCTGTGTCAGCACTAGCTTGTGAAAGGTCATTTTGGTATCAAGGCTGCTGTGTACCCAAAGCACTGGTGCCAGTGGGCGAGCGTGGTGCCCAGCCAACACTCTACACCTGCTTGTAGCGGGGTGGGTTTTTTTTGGACTGGTTGTTTGGGAATTTTTTTCACCATCCTGCAGTCTTCTTGTGCTGTATCTCTAGTAGGTCTGACAAATTACAGCAGCATTTCTAATGGGGGAAGGGGACAATGCATTGTGGGGTGCTTCTTTTGGGGGTGTGGGGGGTGTGGTCCTTTGGTAGCAGAGTTATCCTGAAGCCTGGGACCAGGTGGGTCTTTTCAGTGGGCAGCTGCAGGGCATGTGGTTGGGATAGCTACAGCCCTTCCTGCCTGGTTAATCAGTGATCTGAGCAGTCATCCTGCTTTCACTGATGTGAGACAAGAAAGTGATTGGGGCAGGGATGTTGAGTAAAGGTTTGTTTTTGCCTTATTTCATATGCAATTCCTAAGAGTGTGTTACACAAGCTCTTTTTGACATTTGCTGGCTGAAGCAAACACCAGCACCCTAAGTTTTCCACAATTGTTATCCCAGCCCCTGGAATAAGCCAGTATCTTTATTAATAGCTCATTCTTGGACTTTGCACTCATATAGAAAATTAAAAGGCAGTAACGTACCTAACCCTGAGTTGGGTCTTATACAAATAAAATTTCGAATTTTTTTTAGTTGGTTTGGGGGTTTTTGTTGTTGTGTTGATTTTTTTTTAAACTATCACAGACTGTTCACCTAGGAATTGAATAGTAGGGGCAAACCTTGAGCCATACAACACCATCCCCACTCCCCACCCAAAATGGTAGCAGTAGGAACGCATCAGTTGCTGGGAGCCAAAATGGCTCAGCTCTCCTGCCCTTCTTTTTGCAGGTGGAGCTTCCATCAGGGAGTATTTTAGGGCTTTCATCACAGCTTTTTAAATCCTTGCTATAAACATACAGCAGCAAAAGAATGAGCTGAAGGTGTGATTTCTGCTGGCATCTGCTCCTTGGGAACAACATGGAATAGCTAAATGAGGGCACTAACCACCACAGCATACCGTAACCACACTTTTCCTTCTAGCAGATGGCCAAAAGTTTAGCATCTTGCTTTTCCAAGATTGCGTGTTCAAATGAGGTAGTCTTTATCAAGCCATGTGCTCTAGGATAGTCCTGTTTTGTCACTTTACATGGAGAAATTCTCCCTGGTAATCTGTGTTATGAAGCACAAAGTGAGCCTGACTCCTGCACAAAGCCAGCTGCCATTTTTTGTCACATCTGAGCAGCCCCAGCAGGCACAGCCTGTCCTCAGCCCTGGCCACCAGCCCAGCAGCAACACAGAGTAAGTGGCTGCCCTGAAGCTCTTGTGGCATCAGTGTGTAGCTTGCCTCTCTTCTGGCTGGTGGAAGCTTTAACCTGCACTGAGGAGCAACAATTTTATCTATTGTGTTAGGTCTGGAACACAGAGCCTGTGCCTCCAGAGATGGAGTGTGTGCAGTAATGGGGAAGAGGCATTTTGGGACTGATGGGCATAGGCACAGGCACATGTGCCACAGCAGCCTCTAATGCGGGGTAGGGAGAGGGGAAAATAAGTAACTAACAGACCCCAGCACTGATGTGTAACAGCTCACTGTTTCAGCTGTCTTCGGCTGAGACTGTCTTGGAATGATAAAGATACATTTTCTCTTTGAAATAGGTGCAGTACTTCTTCAAGATTCTGGACAACTAACAGACTCCATCCTCACCCACTGCAACAGACATACACACAGAACCCTGTGTTCATTCATTTATTTGTCCAATGTTTCAACCTGACTGAAATACAAGATCAACAAGAGCACTGTACTCCTGGCTATTATTACATGTTAGAACATAGAGTTTTGCACTTTAGACAACATTTAACACCATTCTATGGGGTACTGCATTGCTTTTATAAAGTTTAAAATAAAGATTTATTTTCAAACATGTGACTTTGGTTTATTTCATACATTACACTTTCTTGCAGAAAAAATAAAATTGTACAACTGCATAAATATAAAATTCTTCCACCATGAAAATGGCTAAAACATTCAATAAAGACATTAGCACCACAGTGTGCGATGCCTTCAGCAGGAAAAAAAAAGAGAAAAGAAAAAGAAAAGTAAATATACAAAGCAAAGAGTTATGCCTATCACTGAGGAGAGTGATAGTCTGACCCAGTCTCTCACACAACATACTGGAGGATAAGGGAAGAGGTGGAGAGAGAGAGACAGCATTCGCTACAAAGCACAGTACACAATCACCTATCCTCTTTAACTTCACTTAAGTTAGTTTCCCTGCCACCCCTCCAAATAAAATACCCTAACACCACAGAAAAGCCAGAAGCCTTATGGAGTGCTGTTAAATATCATCTCACAGGTGGGCCTTTCTTTGAAAAGGAACAAAATAATGAGAAGTTTCATGCCAGTTCTAGTCCCATTGAGTATTTACACCTTGGACAGCAAAAGTCTTTGCTCACAAGTAGAAAACAGATACAATACATGGCTTGAAAAATGACCAGAGTATGCACCTATAGTACTGTACACTAAATAAAATACACAAGGCAGCAATACTTAGGGGCCAGAAACACTGCTTACTACAAGTCAGTTATGGAATCATAATTTACAGTAAAAATGGGCATGTCCCAAGGCTCAATTTTGTTTTCTTTTGTCATTTACAGTAGAATAAATATTTGTCGCTATTGCTACACTTTGTTTACATTCTAACCTAGTAAATGCAGAAAGCTAGTGTAAAGCATATAGATTACGTGTAGGTCCCATACGTATGACAGTTTGTTCAAGACTAGTAGGTTTTCTTTTTTGTTCTTTTTTTTTTAACCTTTTTGAATGGCTAGGAGGAGGAGGGGGAAGGAAGAGAGTTGTGCTTACGATCAGCTGCTTTTTATGTCAAATTTAATATCAAAGCGTCCCTGGAAGCGGTCCTTGTCACTGTAGACGATGTTCTCCCCATAGGCCCTGCACTCCACACGCACCTCCACGTCATAGGTCAGGTTGGTGAACTGCACAGCCACCAGTGGCTGCAGGTACCGCGGCTGCAGCAGCTTCCCGTAGTAGGGGTAGTACTGCAGCCCGAAGCCGGGGTAGCCGCCCATCCCATAGTACTCCACTGTGCCAATTTTGTCTGCATCTTCCTCTCGCTGCAGGGGGAAAGGGAAGCACAACCAATGACAACCACCCAGACTCTGCCTTTGGCAGCCCTTGGCCGTAGCAACAGCTGTGTTTCAGCAAGACCATGAGCTCTCCTTTGGTCAGCGCTGGTCCCCACCGTGACAGCACAAGAGCATCCAGTGGTTCAGAGGACATCAGCACTGCCTGATCAGCACACAAACAATAGCACCTCCCAGCACACATCAGCCAGAAAAAGGGTTTTGCTTAATTTAAAGCCTCAGCCACTCAACACCAGAGCCTCCTGTCATACGAATGCACAGGCTTTGGCTACAAAAACGTTGCTGTTTCTCAGCTGTTTTACATGTGGCAAGTATGAAATTTCTTCCCTGGAGGCCTTTTTTCAGCTCTAACCTAGCACCTGGAAGCAAAATGGTTTCTTTTGAAGGTACCTTGAACTATCTTGCCCTGCTTTTACCCTGCACTGTGAGGGCAGCACTAACTGATCCATCAGGGGGGCTTTGAGAAACTTCTGTTCCTGAGGGAGAGATATGCCAAGTAAGAACCACCCCCTTTGTCTATGGAAAGGCGGGGCGGGGGGTGGTAACTACACTTGGACAAAAGCTTTGTCATTCCCTGCAGCTTCCCACCTCTGTTCTGTTACGTTTCAACTTACCTTGGCAATGCAGTGGACAGGGATGAGATTTGGGTTGTATTTTGCCATAACCTCAGGAGGGAGGCTTTCATTTGCTGGAGCCTAGAAGAATCCAGAATAAGGGGATGTTACACAATGGACATTCCTCTGCAGACAGGAGCACCTTTGCAGCAGCAAAGGTCAACAGTACCAAACATATACCATTAACTGAATCCCTCCTAAGCACAGTTCCAGAGGCAAAAGCTCTCAGTGGTTCTTGAGACAGACAAGTAGCATAACAACTGAAGCAGGGGAACATAATCCAAGTGGAACTGCTGGCTGTTCTTACAGCTTCACCTGCCTGCAGATACAAGCAGGTCAGGCTGGGTTTAATTCCATGGTGTCCCTGAGGAACGCATTTCATGGCAGAGTGTCTATACCTAGGGGAGCTTGTTTATGCAAGCTCAGGCAGTGGCAGGAAGAGATGCACTGTGGTGCAGGATTTGCCACCTGCCTGCCAGGTGTGTGCAGTCAGGACTGGAAATGCACAGGAAAGAACAAAGTCTGGCAGTCACACCCTGACACTGCTGAACTTCAACACCACCGACAAGGAAGGACAAAAGTTCTGGGTACATCAGAGAAAGATTTGAGTGCCAACTCTGATAGTCCAACCATTAACCCAGTTGGTCTTTGCTCTTTTAAAGTGCAGCAGTTTGCTTGGCAATATCACAGTTTCAGATCTGCTTTGCAAACACCTTGCCCAATGCAAGAGCTATGGGGTCTCTGCTGGAGTGTGGAACCACAAAAATAAATACTGCCTTGGATACATCGCTTCTAAATGAAACATGGAAAGGCATTCCTTGACTAAACAATGTTGTCTAATGCAGGCTGGAGCTCTCCAGAGCTCCAGGGCAAAGAAAAAAAAGAATAACACACCAAACCCTTCTCTTTCCTAGTCATCAAACATGCACATCTCATGTCATCCCACAGCCACCACATCCCAAGCCACCACAGTACATTCCTGCTAAAATGTTTCCACCACAGATCAGAGAAACCAAAATTCAACTTAATTCTTTTAGCACAGGACAGGCTCCCTTTGGAGAAAAACATCCCTCAGGACTTGTTAGACAACACTATTCCCCATCCTTGAGTGCCCTAGCAGATGGAGGTGAAGGCAGCATTGCACCATTTGCACTGTTCTCCATCCAAAAGATGGAGTGGCAGGTTTTGCACACCACCTTAATCAATAGTACATGTTTTGCCACTGATTTCTTAGGAGAAAATTTTAGGACTTAAATGTGTTGGGGGAAAAAAACAAAAGGAAAAGCCATGGATGTCCAGCTTAACATGCTTCCACATTACTGCAAACTTGCCTTTGGCTGAAACACAGAGCAACCAGGTGGCAGAGATACCCTACAGCTTCTGGGAAACTACATTAAATTAACTAAAGATCTTCTCACCTTTCCTGCAGCTGTGCCTGACTTTCAAATGTAGTTTACTCTTTAGAGCCTGTGTTTCACTCTGGTATTTAATATTAGCACTTCATCATTTAATTAATCAGTTTTAGCAAGGCAGACAAATCTACACTGCTTGAGGAAAAGAATGGAATGGATCAGGGTGTAACAAAATGTACTGATGTTATTAAAAACAGAGTTGGTCTGGGACATCCCGTGGAAGCATACAGGGATTTAAAACAGGGTTTATAATTTGAAGAAAATGCCCCTTTGTATCAACTCCATTCACCAGCTCAGAAGTTACCAGATAAATAACAAGGAGGTTGCACTGTGAGGGTCACTGCTACTTGTTACCAACTTGCAGTGGACAACTTTCACTGCTTTTTAATTAAAGGCATTTTAAAAGCAAATTACTCAAACTGTCTCACAATTTATCCTCTGAAGAAAGGGTTTAATACTGATCCAGAGACCAAAAAGCAGGCACAGTGAATCTGCAGCCAACCCCTCCTCCTAATCAGTAGCTTCTGCTAGAAAGGGGATACTTGCCTGAGGTTTGAAGCCAATAATTCTGTTGAGCTTGACAAGGATGCATGGTTTGCCCTCCTTGTACCCATAGCTGGGATCGCTTAATCCAGAACAGTTTTCCAGCCATTCACGTTTGAATTTGCAGACCTTCTTCTGGCCCTGGGCATCATTATACGGTCCTCTCTCTTTGTATTCAGTAGGTGTGTCTGTTGCAGGGCAGGGAATAAAAAGACAACTGTATGCAGTGGGGTCTTTTGGTGTCAGGAACAACGACATTTTCACTTCCCTGGGCAGCTGGGATTTCCCCCTCACCAGGGCAGTTAAGACACTCCACAGACCTACACCACAGACCTACACCCAGCCACCCCCCACATGGGGCTGCTCCCAGACCAGCAAGTTTTATGGGGTTTTCTTTTATAACAGAGATTTCTTCCAGAATCACCTGGGTCAAAGACTAATTTTTTTCTGAGCAGCTTTTACAAGCAGGTTCTCCTCAGATTTTATATGGACGTATTAGGAGGCGAGAGTCTCATTCACATGAGTACAAATAACCTAGTAAAGGTTAACACCTCCCAGATGTTTGACTGCATGGCATGAAGAGGACCAACACGGGCTTTAGCAAAGTCATCGGTAAAACCCCCCTGGTGGTTATCTGAGAGGATAAGGTCAGTGCCACGAGCTTCAGAGTCAGCTGCAACATTCTCCAAGTGAAATGTGGGAGTTCCCAACCATGTAACTTCTACAATAAGCTGCTAAGTATGGCCTAGTGTGGTCTGCCCAAACAAAATTAAGGAGTAGCCATATGACTGAAACCAGAGCCTGGCAGTTTACCAACATGCTGCTGGAACAGGTGAAGACCAAGCCCACCACTGCTCACCCTCAGCTTCTGGTGGACCTGACAGAGGCATCATTCAGAGCCCTCAGCTGCAGGAAACAATCAAGGCTTACCTCCACAGTCCTGAAACACGATGTTTTCAGTTTGTTGCTCAGCACTGTAGTCCCTTAAGAAATTATCGAGGTTCCTCACATAGGGTTCATAACTTTTGGGTTCAGAGGCAGTAAAGGCAATTTCTGTCTTTTGAACCTGGGGGACTTGAGTCAGTCCTAAGAAAAGCAAAATCAGGAAGAAAACATTAAGTACACCTTAGAGCTGCACAGCCTCTGGGCAATACAATGCACACTTAAGAGCATAACTCCTAATAATAATGATCTCTATTTTTCAGACTTAAGAACTTTAACAAAACAGCTTAAGCTCAATGGAGGAGAGGTTCTCCCCTTTCCAACAAGTCTTAAATATTTACCACAGTGTTTGCATCAGGTAAAAAGACAAAAATCACAAAATGGAGAAGTGAGGCTACAAGTCAAGGCTTCCTTCAAGAGAAACAGCCAGCCACCAGGTCCACAGTGCACTTCCACCTCCTCTTTGAGGACAGAAGGGATGCTGCATGTGAGACCAACCATATGGAACATCAGTATCCCTAACAGGCTGCCTTCAGTGCCTGCAAAACACTGTGTTCAGGATATTGCACAGCTGTCCACTTGTGAACCCCTGCCATAAAAGACAAGAGAGGTTCCCCTAGTCCCATCATGCTCTGCCAGCTGGAATCCACACAGCCTTTGTGTGTCTCCCTTGGGGGATGTGGGGCAGGAGATGTTTTCTCCTCAGTAAATTCGCCGCCTGAGTGCTACCTCCACTCTTTTCACTGCCTAAGTGGGTATTTCTGACTGCAGAGCTCATCTTCTGAGCTCTCTTATCAGCAGCTCATCACCAAGGAGGTGAGTAGGAAATGCCACCACACAGGAGAGCTGTTTAAAAGACTCCAGATTCTGGACCATCCTAACCAGCATACGTTTAGACTATAATGATAATGCATGGAGAAGAGAAGGGACTATAAACCAGAAATGCCTACAGATGATGAAAAGCACCAACTCCTTTGCTCTTCATTGCGGAACTTGGAAATACTTGCTCCTAGGCAATATTTAGGTCACATTTTAATTGAAAGTATTGCTGCATGGCTAACAATTTAATTTAAGTAATGGGAACTAAGTTCATGCTGCTTTTGTGGCAGCCACAAAACTGCTCAGATCTCGACTTCAGTTCAGTTTGTCATCTTCATTTTAACAAGATCAAGAAAAGGAGCAGGGGAGCAGCATTTGCTTTGACAGCTTTCAGAACAGGCCTGTTGCCAAGAAGCTCCTCTGGTGCAAAACTCAGGCAGCTTAGCCGGCTGGCCCCAACCCGCAAGAGCTTGTGACTCCAGCAGTTTTTCCAAAGCCACTTGAGTGCTTCTGCTCAGTCCGTCCTCACCACTCCCCACCCCCCGTCACTACCCACTAACTTGGAATTTGTAACCTAGGACAAAGATTAGCTTTGTTCCCCTACACACAGCTCCTGGTCTCCAAAGATTGCAAGAAGTCCAGCAAGGAGCTCAGGTGTTTCAACTTTTATTCTATAACGCAGCTTTAACTGCTGAAAAATCCCTGTGGTACAAATGGACTGGGTTGAGTTTACAAGTTTAGAACCAACTTACTATTCCTCTAGCAGAATGACATCTTACCCTCCAAAGTCAGTGGCTTTCAACCCCTTTTTGAGCAATTACTCATCTTCTTGCTTTGCAAACAGCTATATATAGAATAAACACGCCAGTTTCAATTTTAGTAAGGGACTTCAATCCCATCCTGCTAAGCCCTTCTCATGTTACCACTCAGCTGGGAAGCAACAGACTCAGTCACCTGAAGGGCTGTCTGGAATTGCAGAAAAGACAGGCCAGGCCTTGGGTCCTCTCCTGGGTCTGCCTTCTCCAGAATTCAAGTTACAGGCGTGTCATTCAAGTGTATAAATAAAAAAAAAAATAATTAAAAACTCAAGAAAATGTAGCCAGGCTTGTCAAGTTCCAGTCAGGCAAGTAAAGCTGCTCATTTTGCTCAGGACCTCCCTACCTCCATTTTTTGTCTTGGCCAAGGTAACACCTAGGGCATCCACACAGGCCTGGCAAAGGTGACGTGAAGGTCAGTAATAGACACCCTGTGGTTTGTAAAAGCCAGCCAGTAGAAGACTCTGGGTCTCTGCTTAAGAGAGCCTGGCCACTGATAGGTACAGTCCACAGCCAACCCTCTACCCATCAGACAAGTGATTTGGCTGGAGAACAGAGTCCCATCCCAAAGCATCTCTGTCTTGCACATCTCCACAGAACTGCAGTGAAGCCCAGGCAGTACCAGCATGCAGCTGTTCCAGTGTCCAGCACCAGGGAACCACTGCCCCTGCCAAGTAGCCTGTGGCCATAGCTGGGCTGTTCTGCCTAACTGGGAGCATTTCCAGGTAGTTGGATGAACCAGACTAGACCAGGCTTTGGCATACAAATGCTTGCTTTGTTTAGAATAGGAGTAAAGTGGAGATCAATCTTCCCACTCAAAAAGCAAGAAAATCTTCATGAATATAAAAGACTTTTCATGGAAAATAACTTTATCCTAGTTTTAAAAATGTTACTGGCTTCTACCCCAACCACCATTCTCACATGCCTGCAACTGACTGGATGCACAGCCCTAAGCACTGATGTATCATTTCCTTCTGTACATCCCATTGCCAAAATGAAAGCTGCCGTGCTGTTAGCAGAGCAGCACTACCACTAAAATCTTAAGCCATCTAGTGGGAAAAGCAAGTGCATTGTATGATGGCAGAAGGTAACCTCTGCAGAACATTAACCTTTCCTGGAACATTCTCTCACTTAAGCAAGTAGGGACAAGAAAAAAAATTAAAAAGCTGAACCTTTCCAGTGCTACCTGCTATGTGTTGCTAGACACCCAAGCAAATGTGTGGTTGGCATGAATGAAGCTTTTAGGGGCTCCATGCACATGAGGAAGCCATTCCTAAGCAAGTCCGACAGGGGAAAAGAAACAAACCCACAAGTGCTTTCATAGCCAGGAGTCTAACAACCCTCTCCCCACTCTCAGACTACAATCTGTGTGACACAGCTCTGCATCTCATGCTGTTATGACAGAGATGCACCACGGTGTCACATGGTGATGCTGTTCTTTCCACAGAAAAGAATCAAGCAACTTACTGCTAAAATACTGACAAATTGGAAAACTGCTGCAACTGGCTCTTAAGAGTGCCTTGCTAGGAAATAAGACTCCCATCTTCACTTGGGTGACATTGTCCATATAAATGATGATCAATGCCTTGAGCTGGTAATGGATACCACCATCTGTTGGCTGTGACTATACAAGGATATCAAACACCAAAAAAAACCAACACGTAAAGTCACTTGGTTTGGGTTTTTTTCAGCTACAGTTCCACTTCCAAAATGCCACTGCAGATTGAAATCCTGTTTATTCAAGTTGATTTTAAAAACTATTTTCCACATAGATTTTATCATTTGAAGCTGCAATAGCAAAGCTTCAGAAGTGTCCTGAGGGTAAAGAGGAAGACACTAAAAGCAAGAAGTCAGCCATGTTATTAGGAATGGTTGTATAAGGCCATACTAATCACTCTTGCTCCAGCACACTATGCTCATGTCCAAGTACTTTGTAATCTTGGTTCCAAATGAGCATGAACACACCTGGGATGACGCAGATGACAAATTGAGTGATCACTACACCCTACCCCAGCTCACTGAGGATAGATTTTAAAAGCCCCATATCAAACCATGTCCTTCCAAGCTTCCAGTCAACCTCAAGTGCAAAAAGCAGGTGCAAGTCTTCTGCCAACGCAGCAGTAACATCCTGGAGCTTGAGATTTTCCCAAGCACAAGTGCTGCTGAGTTGAGAGACAGAAGCAAAGAAGTGCAACTTCACAGGAGGGCTGCCTTTGAAGCCTCCCTGCCACCTTGCTGCTGCTGTCCCAGCCAATAAGCCAAGTGGGGAATACACATCAAAACAGCCTTTTCCATGATGCACTCACTGCCCAGCAGTGCTTGAAGCAGGGACACCTGAAATCCCCTGGCTTGAGCAGGGATTCTTCCTTCCAACCACCACTTACAAAGCTTTGCCTCAGGCAGCAGTGAGCTCCATCCCCTCTGCCAGCCTGTGACGGGATGCTGTTCCACGGGACACACACAACAAGATGGCAGGATACACAGTCCAAATTGTATTGGGGTGGGGAAGGGGACAATGAAGGATTATTTTTTAGGGATGCCTTTTAAGAAGCAATATCCTCATCCTTCACTATTAGCAGGGTGAGTCCTCTGTGCTTAAAGCAGAGTCGGAGCCTGTAGCACACGTGGAGCTGGGAGTGGTGCAAAGGCAGGGCTGGACAGGCAGGTGAACAGCACTGCCCCTTCCCCCACCACAAGACAAAAGAAAGAAAAGAATAGTATAATGGAAAGGTACAATACTCAGCTTGCCCTGAAGCCCTGTATAACATTCCTGTTGTGTTCAATGCAGAAAGCAATTACCATATTAATGACACTTGACTACAAAAATAGCACTTTATGGCTTTCAATGTTGTACCCATGTCAATAACTCAATACAACACCCTGTAGGTTCTGGTACTGTTATGAAATCTGTTGTATTTCAGAACAAGAACGGTACTATAGCAGCCCCTTCAGCATTTTCTCCTGCAAATCCTGAAGGCAAGGTTAGTTTTCCCTTTCTCAAAATGTTCTGGGTTGACACACCAGTGACTTGCCCAAGAAGGACAGAGCACTAGAACAAGAATAAAACCAGCTTTTCTGGCTCCCTTGAAAATGCAGGGCTTTATCAAGCTGCTAGTATACTTACTTGACTCACAAATTTTCCCACAAGAACCAGGAATTAGAATTGCACATCCTACTTTATATAGTTCATCATCTGCAGGTGTCTCAGATCACAGAAAGTTCAAGTTTGTTGCTCACCACACACATGTTCGTTGACAGAACAGCAGCTGTGCTTGCAGCACTGGGGAGAATCCTGCACAGCCAGGGAATACAGGGATTGCTGACCCCCCAAAGAGCAGTGCAGCCACTCACTACCTGTCAGTGTCACCAAAGACCTGCGTTAAAGGGCTGTTTTGGACTTGCAGTTTCACAGCTGCCATGCTACAGGGCAAGGAATGTACTGGTCATAGAGTGCCAGCCTCTGCCATGCCCTACACCAGCTTGTTCACATCTGTAGGAAGAGCTGTCAAGTGATGCTCTGCAGAGGACCCTGTGCTATTTACTAATTATTTCTTTTAAGTTTTATGCATATGCCATTACAGCTTGGTTAAAAACCCTTGTTTACTGGCTTCCCACTATCACACATTGTTCCCCTTGATTTCAGTACATGTCCTGAATGCTCAGTACAAAAGATTCCTGACAACCTTTTCATTGTTTTTCCATTTTGATTTCTGCAGTACATACTACTAGAGCATCTTGAAATTCCATTCCTTTTCTTCGTTAAAAGAAAAAGAAGAAAAAAAAAAGAGAAAAAGAAAAACGAAAAAAAGAAAAGAAAAAAAAAAGAAGCCCCAGAAAAACCGGTGCAGTATGCAGTTAAGATATGAATTAAAATCCTGTGCAGGCTGAAATCTTCCACAGAAATTTTACCAGAGTTGCTTTGAAATTGTAATTGTGAACTGCTACTTCACAGAAAGCAAACAGTTTACCTAGAATGGGCAATTATGTGACATCTGGCTGAACAGCAGGGCTATCTGGGTGAGGCCTCAGATCCATGGGATCCTTCACTACTTGTTTCACGAAGGGGAAAAACACATTATTGAGTAACAACTACCCCAGAATTAGCAATGTTGGCTTTCCAGATGCAGCCAATGGCTCTGGGCAGTATCAGTAACAGTCTTTCCTGCAGATGTCAGGGTCCATTGCAGAGACTAAAAGGGCCGCTTTCAGTGCTTAAGACCGCGTACCGCCATGGCTGGGGTAAATGCTAAGAAGTGCCATGCACCAGCACAGCAGTAACAGCCTCTGCTCTGTCTTTGAAGAGTGCTGGTAGAAAAGCATTTACCTGCAGAAGATGACTTAGCTGAGCTCTAACACCATTTGGTGACGGTGACATTCCCTGCATTTAGGGCAGGGAATCACAGCACAGCACTGCAGACAGTGGGGCTGCAAGACAGTACAGCATGAGGGCCAACTTGTGTAGCTACAAGCCATCAGCCTCACAATTGTCATTTAAGTACCACTGTTATTAAAAGCTTCTGAACTGTTTTACAGAGCAACTGGAGACAGATCGTTAGGATGCCCAGTGCCAGGCAGCCTCAAGGTCATTTGTAATGTGGGAAAGCAGCAGTTGCGCAGCTCCCCCCCCCC
>VZTX01007687.1:549008-575520 GCA_013400915.1 Pardalotus punctatus | reverse complement strand
AGTTTAATGTCTTTCCCGTTTCACATGGCTGCGTCATGTGTCGGGCGATCTCTCCGGAGGGAGCCGCGGCTGGCAGCCCGGAGCGGGGGCACGGGCAGCCGCCCGGGTTCCCGAAACGCGAGAGCTTCACCCTCCCCACACCCCAGACCCCCCCTCCCCGAGTGCCCCCGCTCCACCTCCCGGGGAAGTTAGCGGCTGAGGACGCCAGAAGGAATGGGAGGGGACGGGAGTGCTCTGGGTAACTGCGAAGGACGGGTCCGTCGGGTGGATTATTTGTATTCTTTCCCGGTGTTTATGGGTTGCCCGGTACGTCACCGCACAAGGAGCTGCTGTGTTGGTGCTATACAGGATTATTTATTGGGGCATGTGCGGCGCGCTGCACCTGGGGGCTGGCTCCTCTCTGCCTTTTACATTTCCCTGTGAATTGTCAATTCATTGCCCTGCAACGGAGCTGGGGGTGGGAAGCCTCTGGACTGACTTTCTGTCACCAATAAAATCGGGGCTGCTGCTGGAGGAGGAGGATTTGATCTTTCCTAAGATGCAATCAGCCGCATTCAGCGCAGCGCAGTTTTGAGAGTAAACCAGTGATTAAAAACAGTGATGTCTTTCACTGCAGTTTAGGGAGCGTGCCAGGCAGAATGTAACTCTGTGAACTGCATCAGGTAAAAAACGTGTTGCAAGAAATGGGGTGTAATGCAAATCTGACTGTGACTGTGTAAAATAACCAGTTTGGGCCTGTCCTTGCAGATGGGGAAAAGCGATGCTTAGCACATTACCCAGCTTGCCCTCTGCATGTGTAAAACATCTCCCCTCTCTTCGGTTTCTCACACAATTATTTTTTCAGCTCCTGATTAAACTTCAATCAAAAATACTTAGGCTCTCTGTGTACCGCACTTCAGCAGAGTGTTCTTTCAAGGGGATATAAAGAACCTGTAACACTCAGGCAGAAGTGAGAGGAAGTAATTTCTCCAATCTTTGTCTCCTAAGGTAAAGGAGAATGAAGGAGATGAGTAAATAATATTCTATAAAAGTGTCCTCAGTAGCAACTGTATCCAACAGAATATCAAATTCTTTCAGTCCACCTTAACGTGCAACTTCCTAAATGTTGTTTTCTTAGTTTCTGCCATTTATTTTGACAGAAGTAACAGACATAGTTACCATCAGACACGTTTCTTGTTGATAGCTTAATAGCTGCATTTAAAAGTAGTTTTTCCTGTTGGCTTGATTTACTTCCCCAAACTGTATTGTGAAGTGGCTCAGTGGATTTATTAGATTCCTCCGAATTTCTGTTTGTGGGCCATGGGACATGCAGGTTTTTCTGTCAGCTCAGTATGTGAATGAGATCTTTGTTCTGAGGATTCGAAGCACTTCTGAACTGTAATTACCGATAGTTTCTGTTGGTGAAACTCAAGCTAATTAAACACAAGGTGACAAAGAGTCAAGCTGACATGTGTCCTGTATGGAAGTGTGCCTTTGTGGCAAGATCTGTGGAGAGACTTGCTTAAGGAATCTGTCCTGAGTATTGATGAAGCATCAGCTGAGGGAAGAGGACATAGAATAATGCTTCTCAGCTTGTGCATGGAATAGCATTAGCAGCAAGCAGTCCCTTCAGAAAGGAGGCAAACAAGAAGTAAAAGAGCCCAGTGTCAACTGCTTGCTGTGAAAGGGGAGCGATGGAGGTGGAAGAGGGAGTAATGACATGTTGAGCTGGGAAGCGGTTTGTCAGCTGAGTTCGGGTATCATATTAGCCTGCTCTGCCCTCTCTGCGTTTGCTGTGAAAATAGTGGGATCTCTGGCTGCTGTTCTTAAATTGTGCACTGTAATGATCCTGGAGTACTTAATCGATGTCCCAAGGGGTTAACCTGTTATTTATGTTTACAGCCAGCCTTGCATTTTTTTTCAATTCTGCTTGTTTTTTGACTTCATGAACGTAGTCTTACTCAGATAAAATTGAACAGTTGTAGGGGGGCATGTTTTTAGAATAACACAAGTGCTTCATCTGAGCTGTTTTTTATGCAACCTGAGGAGTAAGCTCGTTATTGTCAAGAGTTGCCACGTGAGAAACTGTAACAATAAAAATAGTTCTGTTGGATTCATAGGATACAGACTCAAGTTAGGATTATCCTGGAATTGTAGCTGCTGTAGCCCCCTGCTGTGTGATAATGCAAATGGCATCTAATGCCGTAATGTGCTCAGCTCCGAGAAGGCACTGGATTGTGCCATGTGTGGGAGCAAAGGATCCACTTCCAAGATTTGCCAACTTCTGGGCGAATCTTCTCAGTGCAGTTGCTTCAGACACCTCAAATGCTTGCAACCTGTCTACCAATGAAAATAATGCAGGGACTCTTTAATTTGTCAGGAGCTGTGGTCACTGATGCAACAAATCAGCCAAGACAGGTAATTGCTTGCGGGAGAGACTCTTTTCATTAGCCTGGATCTATTACAAGCAGAACGAAAAAAAACCACCAAAAAACGCAAACAAACCTGGACAAACATGGATATGACTACTTATGAGATTATCCAAGCTGATTTAAGATGTTGTTATTCATAACTCAATATCTTGTGTATCTAGACTATGTTTTGAATTTGTAGTTGGATTTCTGTTAGCAAAACCTTGGCAACCCAGTGCTGCCTGCACAGGGGTTGTCTTGACAGCTGAGTGTTCATATGCTAATACAGTGTACAGCAAGTCAAGTGCTTGTAGTTTTAATTCTCTGAGTTCTGTGAGGGCATGGACAATTATGGAATAAAAGACAGAAGTTTTAATACAGTCTTTATTTGGAATATTTTAGACACAAGTTGAAATACAATATTTATCACTCTACTTTTTGGTGTTCTGTCTTCTTATGACTTCCATCAATCTAGCCAAGGCTTGGTAGGCTTATTGGCTGCTTAGTTCTCAGGTTAGTTCATATTTGATGAATTATTTTGCTTGATTTCTTCATGATTTTTTATTGATAGTCATCCTATAGCAGTTCAGTTTTAGAACATGAAGTAACTCAACAATCCATATTCCCAATGATGACGTCCCACAACTTCCCTGGGGAGTACCTGAATAGGGATTACTCACTCACATATTTGTCACTCTTGCACTCAAAGTATTTATCAAGTTTCCACCATCAAATCAACAGTAAAAAGTTTTGAAGTTTGTCACCAAAGAAGTACCTCCATGGAAATGCTGATCAAGAGAAGCACCTCTGTTGAAACAAATACATTTTTCTTGTAAGATTTCCTGTCAGTTTTTTTTTTTTCTTTTTTTTTTACTTTTATTTTATTTCGGAAATGTAGAACAGTGACTCTCCCTCTGCTTTTAAATTTACTTGTCAGTTGCAATTCCATTATAATGTACTGTAAATGTCTTTAAGTTGTAGTTTATTATTACAGAAGCATTAGTTCTCCTAATTAGATTTCTCATCCCTCTGGCCTGATCCTACTATTGACAAAATGTGGTGAATGTGATTATCCTTACTCTTTCCGCCAAAGAATTATTCTCTTAATATTAATTATTCCCTTAATATTGCTATGTAAATTGAAGATTGGATTTTGAGGTTTGGTTGTTTCATTGGTTTTTGTTTTTTTTTCCGCTCTTGTGCATTACAAATGTTGATTAAGCAACTGATAACAGCAGTTATTTATGGTATATGGACATGGACATCAGGTCCTTGCCAAAAGAACAGCGGTATAACCAGAGTGTGGTTGACTCTGCTAGAACAGTGATTCCCTCTCCATCCAATACATAAAAATGTAGAAATAGGAGATGTTGTCATCGTCCTCTTAATGCCTTCTCAAAGGAAAAGAGGGATTACTTTAATTTAGTTTTAATTTAGTTGAGGAGCAGGCAGAAACTCTCAAAAGTTAGGCCTCTCAAAATAATGCAGGGTCTTCTGTAGAGAGAACGCCACTGACATGCTTTTTAAAATACACATTGTAAAACAAATGCAGAAGGGTAAAACTATTAGACACAGTTTAGTATGTGTCTCCTCTGGGATTGCATCGATATTAAGTATGATCTTAATGAGCATATCCCTTCTTCCCAAGGAGTTTTTGAGGTGTGTTTGAAAGGAAGAAAGGCAAATATCACGTTCCAGTGGCAAGGAATAAATTGTAAAATCAGGATTTCTCTCAGGAATTTACCCTTGAACGGTTATCTTTCTACATAATGAAAACATTTTGGAAAGAATTGAGTATTTTCAAAAATTAATGTGACTGTCTTTGCAAGGTTCTTAATGTTGTGGGTTTTTTTTTTTTTCTTTGAACCTATTTCAGGATCTTTTCCCATCATTTTATAAATGAAAATTGAAGACAAAGTCCAAATGTTTGCAGTTTCTCTTCTGTTAATGCATACTAACTTCAGGATGGGTGCTTTAAATATCGATGCATAAGGCTCCATTGTAATAGCATCCTAAGGGGGTTAAAAGAAGGAGAGAACATTTATTTCAGTGACAAAACACTGGGGGCTGTGTAGCTGTTCTTCCATTGCTCTCTTTTAATGCTGGAGTTTTGTGTGTAGGACTTTTTATCATGTAGAACTCGGAACAAGCACAGAGGATTTAGTGAACAATGTAGGTGGTTAATTTTGTTTTGTTTCCTTTTACAATGTCTGCCTACCTGTTGTTCTATCTCCTTCCCCTGAAATCTGTCAATGGGAAAAATAAAATCATAATTGCATCCTTTGCTATCCTTTTATTTGCAAAATAGAAATCTTGGGACTTACATAGGGATTATTTAGGAGTGCTTTTGCTGTTTTGGGATTTTTGTTTGGGATTTTTAAGGGAAAGATAATTTCTTCCCAACAGTGAGTTGAGTTGTGTTTACTGCTTTCTGGTTTAATCAAATGGCTTTCGGAGAGTGTGAGTGCTTTTATAACTTTCACATTTTAAGTAGCAGCAAATCAATTTTAATATAGTTTTACATTACTATAAATGAATGCATTTATCTTTTTTCTTCTATTTTGTAATACTCAGTTTTGATTTCTCCTTCTCTCCTTACATAGCTGATAAAGATTATTAACTGTCCGTAGGCAGCTTCTCTTCAGTTTCAGAAAAATAATTAGTGGTAGGGTATGTTCCTTAATTCAAATCCCCAAAATTCTTCCAGAGCTGAAAATTTTGTTGTATGAGTTTCGTTCATATGGAGATACATTTCTGAACTACTCTACAGCTTTTTCTTTGCTCTGTGTATGGAGTTGGCAAGGTTTAGGTTTTTTGTAAAACAGTGTGTACCATCACATATGCAGTATTGGTGATTGTGTAAATAGCTTTGATAATCCCTCTGTCATCATCTCTGTGTAAACAGTTTGTTGACTATCTGTCATTTTCTTTGCTGGATGGGAAGGATAGCGCAGGAGAGACTGTTAGAGGTAAAAATATCCCGGTGATATTTTAAACTTCTTATGTGCCACAGTATTAAATCAAACAACGGTTCTAATCATGGTAATTCAATTACTAAACCTTGGGTGATGGAACCAGGGTCTGGTGCTACATGCAAAAATAATCTGTGAATGGNAACAACGGTTCTAATCACGGTAATTCAATTACTAAACCTTGGGTGATGGAACCAGGGTCTGGTGCTACATGCAAAAATAATCTGTGACCACGTATGGAAATGCAATTACACCTTTCTGGATATCATCAATATCTGCTGCACTTCGTTACTGCTGCTGCTTCTGGCAGAAGCTGAATAGGCAGCACAGCTGTACAGCCCCATTAGAGTCTTAAAACTCTGTTTTTTTCCAAAGTTCAGCACTGGAGATTCAACAACTGCGACTGACTGACAGCTCTGAAGAGAGTAAGACCAAATTACTTCACAGCAGCAGTTGTAGTAGGCACAGGCACTTTGGTATTTTTTGTCTGTTCTGATATTTATCCCAAACTGACCTACATCTGCTGGATTAACAGTGTAACTTGACCTGCTTTTATTCCTGCTATGCTATAAGGCAGGAAGGCTGTTGTGGTTAGTCCCTAACCGGGGGAAAAGCTGTACCACTTGAAGCAGAAGCAATCAAATTTCTTTTAATTAAAAGGTTGTAAAAAGTACGTTTTAGCATCAAGCTCGTTTTATATTTATCCCTTTCAATGTCTTTTTTTTCTTTTTTTTTTTTTTCTTTTTTTCCCCTGAATGTTGATATGTTTTTATATGTGAGGTTTAAATCTTGGCATGCCTGGTTGGTGCTTCATTGTGGTTCACTGGAGAACAGTGAAGAATTCTCCATTGATTTGCACAGTTTATACAGAGAAAGTAAGACTTCATTAGATAAATGAAAACACTTATTTACACCCTTGAATTTCTTTCAACTGAATGACATTTTTTGTGTCTTCAAACACACAAAAATGTCGAACTGCAGCCATTTGGAAATTGGAAAATACATGCAGTGACTAGAAGTATTGCTCACTACTCTGATTACTAATCAAGGACCTACAAAGTATCCCAAATCTGTGACAGGTCATAAAATAGTATAATACACTGAAATATATGAAATATTCAGTTTATATGAATTCTTTTGTTAACATCTAAGATAATAGTAGTGAGAATGAGAGAACTTCTTGTCTTCGGAAAACTCTTTAAACTAACATGCCAGTTTTTAAATGACATGTGAAATATCTTCTCAGCATTGCAGTTCTCTCTTCATTTTACCACTTTTTAACTTTTCCCCTGCAAGTTTCTAATAATGTTATTGATGTCTCCAGGTTTGTATCATGTAGCCTTGTAATACTATGAAAAATAGTTGAGATTTGGACTAATATGGAGGAAGATATAAGTGCCATCTTGTTCAGTGATAATTGTGGTTAATGACAAATTATAATAGGACATTGTATATTAACAAAGTGTGTCTTGTCTTTTGGTATAAAACTGAATTAGCAGCGAATTAGCTTTATACTGTGTTTTTTCTAAAGGCTGGATTCTCAGTCTGACATGTCTTAGGGCATATCTTGACTGCTGTGTGTATCAACAACCAAGATGGTGTGGTTTGGAACACAGGCAGGGTATAAGCAATTTATGTATGGGTTAGAATCTTGACTATTTACCCATCTTCTTCAGAAATATTTGCCATTCTTCTTCTTATATGGATTTTTTTTGGTCAAGTTTGTGGCATGTCTCTTCTCAGTAAATGTGAAGTTTGTGGTTTGCAAACTTCTGGTTAATGCTTCTTTTTGGTATGTAGAATGGAAAATTCATACCATTCTTAGAGTGAATAAATCTCATTCACTCCTTAAAGAATGGTCCAAAGCTCACATAATTTCAGTATTTTCCCACAAAATAAGCCTGAGTTTTAGAATTGGACCAGAATAAAATGAAAATGTCTTCAGCTTCCTACATCATCTTTGTTTTGCAAATTATAAATCATTACTGCTTTGCTGCATTCTGAATACTGAGTTTTGGAGCCACTGGGAAAGCATAATAATCAATAGAAATACATAGGCCATTTGTTTTTATTTATGATAGATAAAAAACCTCAGTGGCTTGTAGACTTATTTATGGGACGTTCACATATGCTTAACACATAAGATTAATTTAATTCCAAAATAGCTTGGAATATAACATTGGTTTAAGTGGCTAGGCTTTTGTGTGTTTTGTGGGAGCAGTATTTGGGGGGAGGAGAAGTGTTCTTGAAAATAATGCAATTGTAGAATTTCCCAAGCCCTCTCTGGATTTTGAGAAAAAGATTTATGCCAGATTTTTTACTGATTTGCTTTTTCTGCTAGAAAAAGAAGTGATTCTTTTGTTCTAAAAAAGGATGATTTTTTTCCTGATCTGATGTGAAATGGAATAACAGGAAGTCTGGATAAAGAAGGCAGCTGAACATGTGCTATAAAGGATATTCTTCATTTACTGTGATATCTCTACCACAGGATTTGGAAGTGCAGATACACTTAATGTTCATTAGACTATATCTGTTGCAAACTGAAATATACTGTCAATTCCAACGGGAAAACAGAATCTCGTAGTCTATCATTTCAAGTAAACTAATTCAAAGTTTTTGTTTAATGAATTAATATCATAGGCTTTTTAAAATTCTTTTAATTGGTCATTAAAAACTCCTATCATTTGAACTTTTTTCCAGAAAGTAAATATGCTCAGAAAGAAATTTCAGAATAGATGACTGGCTGGTCACAGATAAATGCAGACTAATCTCCTCTAGGCCTTGTCTGCCCAGGAAACCTGTCAAGAAAAACAAACTTTTTTTTTTCTTCTGCTTGCTGCTTCAAGGCTTCTGGTGGGAAAACAGCAGTAGCCCTACTCTGTATGCACGAGGGATTTGCTTCCTTAAGATTGTGAGGATAAAGGCGTCAAATTTGGATCCCGTCTAATCTGTTCCCGTTGATGTCTCAATTCTGCACGGAGCGAGCCGCCCCAGGACAGCGCCTAAGGGGCCTCCATGGAGGATACACCTGGATGTGCATGGATGGATGGATGGAGGGCATGTGGACAACTCCTTCTCTCTAGGAATAAAACATCCCTCAGGGATTTACCACAGGAGCCTTTGCTGTGAAGGACCAGTGCATCTGTGAAGATCAGGCTGGATGGCTGCAGGTTTGCAGGAGGCACTGGGACTTTTCACCTTTCTCCTGCTGGGATTTCCAACTCTTCCTCTCCACAGGAAACGGAATGATGCAAATCAGGATTTTAGGGGAAGCGCATTCTGTAGAAGCTGTAAGAGGACCTTCTTCCTACTTTGAGGAGAAAATACCTGAGAGGGGTATGATAGCAGGCTTAGATTTCTTTTCTTTTCTTTTCTTTTCTTTTCTTTTCTTTTCTTTTCTTTTCTTTTCTTTTCTTTTCTTTTCTTTTCTTTTCTTTTCTTTTCTTTTCTTTTCTTTTCTTTTCCTTTTTGTTTTGTTTTCTTTTGTTTTTAATTATTGGTGTTTTCTTCCCACTACTTCTCTGCCTCCCTCAGATGTGCACTGTCAGAAATGGAGGAGAGCCAGAGGGAGTCAGTCCCTGGCACTGCCTCCTGCCAGGGACACCAGTTTCAAATGCTTTTTACAGGGGTAGTCATAAGGCTCCGGTCTCTTTTGTCCATTCACCTGATTTTTTTGCGTCACTAAAGCATGGAAGACTTCCTACGGGCAGAAGCAGGACAGGGTAAATTGGAGAGCTGAAAATACTTCAAAAGCCACCATATGAAACCCAGGAACCGAGATGAATTTCTGCAGATTGGTACAAATGTACTACGTGAGAGCAATTCTGCGTAGCTGCATTTCATTTTCCTCATTCTGCCTTAAAATAAATCAATTGTTTGATTTGAACATTTCACTCAAATGCAGTTAAAGCACTTTGTAGGTGCCGTTAACTCCATTTTCTTTATAATTTCACAAGACAGGCCATCTCACTGTAGAATGCAGCACTATCCAGAATACTCAGAGTATCAATGTCACTTGTGCTCTATTTCAATTAAGAGGCTTACAGAAAAAATCCAGTGAAATGTACATTACTATGAGAAATTGGAGCTGACTTATGAACATCAGTGTCAAAACAGAAGATGTCTTCAGGAATACAGTTCCACTGCTATTCTGTCCTCTTGATGTGAGTGAGAACTTAGGGAATCTGGCTTGTCTAGAAAAATGGAGTAACTTCTGTGCATGTGTAGCAATGTGCTTTTCAAATTTAAACACTGCTACTACAGCTTGGATAAGATGTTTGCATGGCAGGAGCAGGCAGCTTCTTATGTGCTGCTCTCATCTCCTGGAAAACTTCTGGATTGTCCCAATATACATCACTCATTGTCTAGAAGGGGAATTCTTCGCAGGAAACTTTCAGTCCAGCTTACCACTTAAAATGTCTATCCCATTTCTGAAAGGCTTCTGCTGCTTGCAGAATAAAAAAGTAACTGTGAAACAACTTGAATCAAGTTTTTTAAATGCCTTACTGAGGCTCTGGGGATGTCTGTATCATAAATGCATTTTTTGTGTCTGGAACACGTGTACAACTATAAAGTGTCAGTACAGGGGAATCAATACAAACACGGTGTTTGGTTAAATTAGGGAAATAATCCCACGAGTAGTGTTAGGAGTGGGTGAGCAATCCATCCAGTGTTTGTGCTGCTTCAGAACAAGATTTGTATTGTTGCAAGTCTCTGCCATTCTTGCATGGGCAAGTTGTTTTGTTTTTGTGTTTTTTTTTCACAGTGTACACTTGTAAAGCATCTACATCAGATGCTTTAATAACTCCTGACAAACTTGTTAGTATTGTTTCCTATGGCAGTGTGACAGATTTTACTGCAGAATACACATGCATATGTGAATTTAGATTACAAAAATAAATCAATGGATGATGATATTTGAAAACTTTTAAATAGAGGACTAGGTGGTGCTGTTCTTTCATCTTTGTTGCTTAGCTGAATTCTTAAGTATGGACTGAGAACATCAGGCTACTACTTTTCAAAAATGAATTTAGCTGTCTTAAATGTTTGAAGAAGTTATTTCAGATTTCATTGAGAATGCTACTTTAACAGCTAATAATTGCACAATGCAACTTTATACTTTAAGAAAAAGAACTTTTGCATTGGACAAATGGTGTAGTTTTATTCAGCATGGTGATATGCTTCCTTTTATTTTCCGTTTGAATGACTTCAGAGTTAATTTAAATAACTTTTTAGACTCTGTGCTTGGTGTTATATTTAGGATTATTTGGTCTGATCAGTTTAGCTTGTTTGGATGTGTGAACCTTTTTAATCCTTTTCCATTGTTGGTTTCTTGAACACTTGGGGACTAATTTGCTAACAGCACAATGAGATCATCAATAATAGCTGGAAGAAATTTGTTGTAATTCTGTAGCAGCAGCATATAAACCACAATTAATTAAACAAGACAACCAATTTATTAAGTTTTATTCCATTTACAAAAATATAAATTCTTAATCACTGTCTTGTCTCAACGCCATTAATGCTGCAATAGGAAATAGTGACGCTGGATTATAATGAACTGCCTAGGATCTGGATAGATTTGTTTTATTAGTGTTCAATGTTGCAGCAGAATAATAAATGTCTAATTAGAATCCAGCTTCAGTATGTAGCACTTTGGTAGAGAGTGCCTCTCATTGACCACTGCTTAAACTAAAATGCTGAAAGAACAGATGGAAGATAAAGAAATAAGGGGGAAATGTACTTTTGCACTGAAAAAGAAATGAAAATGTGCTCTGGCTAGGTCAGAGTAATAAATGTGTTTGCTCTAAGTATATAATTACTTATTCAGAAAATAAGCTGCAGCTGTTAATGGAGGAGTGTGAAAACACTTTTTTATGGAATTTATCTCCCCTATTCCTCTGAAGTGCTTCAGTATAGAGTGGAATCTGAAGCAGAAAATTTGGGCTGTACTTTATGCTTAATAATGAACCATCAAAAAATGCTTTCACTTGACTCAAATTAGAGATTTAGTGAAATATACAAACAATACCCATAGAATTGCAAATTTATAACTACCAATGTTAAAAGCAATAATTCATTTAATGTTGATTTTTGTGAGATTTCAGTGTCACAGATGTAGTTATTCCAATTTTTTCAAAAGCACCAAAAGGTGTTTTGATTTTTTTTTAAACTAGAAAGAAACCCAAAACTACTCCAATTCACATAGAAAGAATTTAAAAAATCCCTTTTCATTCCTGACAATCAAATATTCTTTACTCCCAAGCAGAAGTCACATTTTATTGTGCTCTATGTGCTAATCAACTTTGTACCATGTTTGGTAAAAACTATTAATAAAAACTCACTGCCAGAGTTAATTCAGTGCTTAATTCCAGAATTGCATCTCAGAGATACTGGTTCAATATGCAGGGGTTAGCAGATTATTTACTTTTAAAAGGGGGGTGTTAATAGCTTATGTCTTCCTAACTGTAACCGGGTACAAGCGCACTGAAGATTTCTGAATGCATATTAGAAATTGAAAATTCCAAAAACAGCTGCCTTGAGAAGTTTCTGCTTTCTCCCACAGCCTATAGCTTGGCCTGTGGATTAGCACATACCATGAATATTGGAAGTACTGACTTTTTGCAGTATTTTCCCCTTTTTCTCAGGAAGCACTAGACCTCTGAATCAACTCCTTGTGTGTACAAGTGTCCTCCTAAAGAAACACCAGACTGGAAAGAGAGGCAGTTTATTTCAAGTAGTTACTTCTTTTCAAGTCTCCTGATCCAAAAGCACTAAAATTGATCATTTGTGTATTGGATTGGAGGTGGGCTGTCAATAAATAAATGAAGGACCACTTACAAGTCTTTCTCCACCAGCCCACTCCTTTCAAAGCAGCTAAGCAGGAGCCTGTGAAGGAGTGAGGTGTTAGCCTCAGAGCTGCTGTTGTTTTACTGATTTTTCTAAATTACAGATGCTATTTAAGGATCTCATTTAAGCCCGTTGCGCTGAAAATGTCCTGCGATTTCCTCCACGTTCTGCAGCATTCCAAAATAGTTTTTAGAAAAGGGATGCTGCTTGATCCTCAGATCTGAGGAAGAGAGAGGGTAATTATTATTTCAAAACAGAGGAAATATGATAAAAATGATCTTTATTTCTTTTGTTCTGTTTCGGTTCTGGGAGACACAGTGATTCCAAAAGCACGAAAGGTGTCCTTGCCCATGGCAGGGAGGTTGGAAATAGATGATCTTTAAAGCCCCTTCCAACCCAGGCCAGTCTCTGATTCCATGATTCTGTTATCTCTAAAGCTCACATTTGCTTTCTTAGTACATTAAAATAACACTAAGCTCTTTTTTTTGTTTTTCCCCCCTCCTGAGTATTACCGCTATGGGGAGAGATCTGAATAAAGTGCTGAGTTTTAGGTAGTTTCTGTTTGAAATAATTTAGATTGGCACTGTACGTTTTTTCCCTTGACTTACATTGCGATGAATAATTTATCCATGAATTGCAAGATGACACCATGTATAAGGTTACTTTCCTAATCCAAGAAAATGCCACAATGTAAAGCAGCCATAGAATACTTTGCATTTTTATTTATGAGAAAATGATATTTTTCTCCAACATTCTTTGATTTGGGCTTTGTTTTGCTTTGTTTTGTTCTTATGTCAGTGTGCTCGCATAAGACTTGATATTTTAAGTTTATTAAATCAGCTGAAGAATAATTCTGAATAAACATGAAATTGTTGTCTGTTTTGGCCAAAAACTTGACAAACTCACTGTCACCTGAAACTTCAGTGGTTTCTTTTTGTTTTTCTTTTTCCTTTTGTTTGGATTTGAGAAAGGACTATGGAGATAACACCAAATATTAATGTTTGATTTAGTGAAAAAGACAACCACACCCAACTTAACTTCCATTGTGAGAAGGGGGCAATAGAAAAACCTTGTTTTTCATAACAATAGCTCAGCTTTTGCTGCTGCTGCACCTTTTAAAGTTCTTGGATACTTTCTTTTGATATTTTCAAGTACTTTCCCTTTCTTTTCATCCTTTTTCAGTTGCCACAGTTACAGTAACTGTTTGCTTTCAAATATAGTCAAAGCAAGATTCTTTAGTACAACTTCAGTGTAGGGCGTGACTTTGGTTTGTTTCTTCAGCACAGCTTTGTACAACTCACACTTCAGAGCTCAAATGAAAACTAAACAGATGTGTATATAGAGAGAATTTAGCCAGAAGTCTTTCTTTGAAAGGAAATTATTAATATTTAGAGTAAACAGTGCTTGCTTACTCCTCTTTTTCCCTGCAAATGGGATCTCAGAACCTTTGGATTTAACTTTTTAAAGTTAATGCTAACTAAAGTGATCTCTAAGGCTACTCAGGCTTTTAATAGTGATACAATTTTTAGGTTTGTATTTTTTTTTAGGGTTGTTTCATAGTGTTTGTCATTATTAATTCATCTTGAAAACCTCTGTGTGTGCATAACATTGCAAGCATAGGAGAATTAAATAGAAATTATGGGATAGGCAAAGAATTATTTATGTACATCTGTTTATATCAATACTGCAAATACATGATCAAGAAGATAGGGCAATTATTGCATGATATTTGATGAATCTAATTCAATTATTTAGCTGACTGTATGCAAATATTCCCAGTATCCAGGAAATATATTTTGGTTTGTTTTTTGGTTTTGCTTTTTTTTTTTTTTTGTCAGCCCCCCACTTCACTCTCCCCACTTCCCTAAAGAATTCAGTGTATGCATGAAACTTTGATGGCGACACTTAAAAATACAAATAACATTCTAAAGTCCAGCTCTTCTTCCATGAAACCAGTTATTTAAGTTGAATCAAAGATGATTGTATTTTTTCATCTAGGCAGGACTGTATTATTTGGAATTCTGTTTATTTTCATTGTGAAACACATAAGCAATCGGTATCAATGCTCAGATTTTGGTGGTTTTGTTGCTGTAACTTGTGTGTTGTCCATGATTTTTTGCAGTTGGAATTGTAGGCATGCCCATGTGTCTGCTCTGTACCTGCTTGTGAAAAATCAAAGGTGCAGTCACAGTGTGTGAAAAGTTAAAGTGTTGGCATTTTTCTCAACTTGCTGAGTGCATAAGCTGTAAATTTTAAGTAATAGCCGTGTAGAAACCTCATACATATAACAAGACCATTTTATCTGTGCTTATCTGCCAGCAGCTGCATCCAGAATGGATTTGTTAAATAAGTTCTACTGTTCTGCAGTCTGCACTTGTATGTGCTTCTAAGTTGTCTGATGATCTCAGCATATCCAAAACTCTTCCCTCACCCACCAAATAATCTTCTGAGACTGTGGAAGTACTGAATTTTGTTCAGAAAAGTGATATGATAGATAAGGCTTTCGGCCTCCTAAAATATGGGCTTAATTATTGACCATTGGTCCATTAAATGTTTTGTCTTGTTGCAGGTCTGCTGGCAAGTGTCCTTCAGCATTTTCACTCTTGAGGCTTTCTTGTGGCAAAATGCCACGGGGGGAAGCATCAAGTGAGGTTGAGCTCTTCATTCTGCACTGACCCTTTGAGCTGAGCTGTCTTATTCTATGTGAAATGTAATTTCTGAGTATGAGTTCAGCAGCTTGGAGCAGGGCTAGGGGCTAAAAGTGGAGCTCTCCCCGTCCCCAAACTGGAAACATCACGGGGCTGTGGCTGAGAAAATTATCTTTGTGTAATTCATCTTCAATACCCTGGCTCTCCTTGCTCTTCTCTTTGCAAGCACAACCATTTAACTTTTGGTTAATCCACGTCCCGTTCTTCTCAGTGAGAGTTTGTAGTATGATATCATCCTATCACTGCACCAAACATGATCTAGTCATTAGTCTTGGAGTGGAATGCTAAAAATGCATGCTGAAATTCAGAGTTTTGAGCGAGATGTAGCCCAACTTAAAAATGAAACATCCATTGTAGTCAGCAGAAATTCATGTGCAGAAGTTTGGAGAAAAATGTCGGGTTGCATTTTCTATTTTTTAAGAAAAAATGCATGGGATATAGGTTGCATTTATTGAATATTTTTTAACTATAGCTTTACCTATATCCATATATAAACTTTTAAACTAAGTTTAACTCTCTATATACCTATACCTATACATACACATACACATACACATACACATATACATATACATATACATATACATATACATGTATATACTTAACCACTTGATTTGCACTGCATTCAAAGCTATTAAATTAAGGGCCCATGCATAAGTTGGCTTCTGGCAAGAAAGTTGCCAAAACGAAAGAGAACTTGAGTGCAATAACTGAAGTGTTCTGAAAGTGAAAAATAAAAACATCCCTCCAAAATGTGTATTTATGCTCTCTGTAAATAGAAGTCGCATCAAAAATGTGTAATGTTTGTTTTTTGGGGTTTTTTTAAGTGTTGGTGTCAATACAGCTGAGTTATATGGAAGACCTGTTGCTAGCCGGTTCAACAGAGTCAGAATTATGCTGTTCCAGGTCATCGTGGGTCATCTGGTTAATGCTGGATGTGAAAGGCTGCGCTACATTCCAGCCTTTGTCCTACTTTCCTGAAACAGATGCTCTTCACTGAAAAGACAATTAATTTTGATGAAGTGGGTGGGTGCCCGCTTGCCATTCCTTAAATGCAGCAATTTTGGTTAGTTTTGGTTAAATGCTATATTGTGTAGCTGCAGGAGCTCATATTTTGAGGCTGTGAATTTCTTAGACTTCAAGATAAGCTGAACAAATAGAAACACAAATGTCTAATAGAAATACTTTCAGTATTTTTAAGCTTTTGGTTTATTTCACAAGCATGTGAACTTATTAACAAAATAGTAGTTTGAAATGGTACCAAATATAAGTGTTAGTGCAACCTTCTCTTTTCACAAAAAGAACCTGAAATTTCAACCCCAGAAGGTTGCTCAGAAGGCCTCTAGTTTTGCACTGAATGTGGTTTAATATAAACCACAAAGCAAAGAAATAGGGAAATGCAAAGGGCTCTGAAATGCTGGATGGAAAGGAGAGGGACAGAACTGATGTGCAATAATATGGCAGAGATATGTACAATAATATGGAGAGATGAACCATTAAATACCAATGTATGGTCATAAATCGATTTTTCTTAAAAAAACATTGTGCAAATTTGTATTATCTTCTTTCTCTACCTTCTTCTTTTTTTTTTTTTTTCTATGTGGGATCTCTTTAATAATGATCTGCTTTTTTCTGTGGTTGGTTCTTTCTGTGCCTGATTTCTGAAGAACAGCTTGAGTGACTTCCTCAATTCAGTTTTTATATAGTGACAAGTATCTCATGCTTCCATTCCAAATGCTGTGTGCTTGACTAGCCTCAGTCCAGAGGGTGAATATCCCTCTATGAACAGAGCCTATTCTAATAGTTTTCAGAATATGTATCAGCACTACTCTGCTATTCTAAGCTGCCACATACTATAGTCCCTTTTATGAACCAAGAATTCATTTATAAATAAGGTTAGGAATTTATTGTTACTAATCCTTCCTTATTTTTAATGTCCACTGCTGCTGGATTACTCCACTTGTCGTTTACAAGAACTGTAATATTTGGAGCTCACATTTGTTATTTGTTGTTGTTGTTTTGGGGCTCTTTTTTTTTGTTTTGTTGTTGCTTGGAAGTCTTAAATCCAAAACTTATAACAGGAAACTCTCTATAGCATGCAGAAGGAATGGATAGTTACCATTTCTCATTTCAGGCTGTTGTACTGGTCCAGCATTTTCAGTCATGAAGATTTTTCCAGATATTAAATTGTGCTTTTTCCCTACACTGATAGTTCTTCCCAAGTCTATGACCAGTAAATTTAATTAGCACATTCTTACCTTTGTGGCAATTGTTGCTTATGGGAATGTAAAATGAATTTTGTCCAAAGATCAATCTGAGGCTTGCTAGAAGTAAGCAGAAGCTAGTACAGTTTGATTTGCATTTCATATATGAAATATTTGTTGTCTTAGGAAGATCTGAGAATATTTGATTCCTACCTTCTATTTGTGTCCAGGATGGTATTTATCACACTAAAAATATTCACATTCTGATAAAGAACTTGAGATTTGCTTTACTTTTTAATCGGAATTCCATTCACGTTGCATTAAGAAAAATTATACAGATGGAAATATTTTTCCATCCTCAATCTTCTTTATATATACAAGTAAGGTTGCAGGACCTTACTTGCTAACCATTCTTTTTATCCTCCTTATAAGCATTAATTTATTCTTGCCTTGTTTCATTTTTATGATTACATTTTTTGTAATGTTTTCTAAAAGGTTTAGGTGAAAATTCTAGGTGAAAATTCATCAAAGAGGTCTCTTGATGCAGCTGTCTATTCATTGAAGTCAGAAGCTTCTCAATAGGTTTATGGGTTTCTGCCCATGCATTAAGATTCTTCCCAGACGGACTCTTGTGAAAGTGCTGACTCTGAGTATTTGCTATATTTCATTGTAGATGCTTCAAGTCTTTATTTTGTCCTTCTGAAATACAAGGTGGTTTTTGTTTTTTTTAAAAAATTCTAGTTCATCAGAAATGTTTTCTAGTTGTGCAGTCCAAGGTTATATATTCTGCTCTCTGATTTAGCTGCTTGACCAAACAATGTCTGAGATAAAACGAAAGCTAGCTGATGCTTTGTGGCAAAAAAACACCAAAAAAACACCAAACAAATCCCATCTGAATCAGATTTCTGTATTGCCGATGCTGATACTCAATGTTCTTGAATGTGTATCAGGGAAGTTGAAAATGTATTAATTTCCAGTGGTATCTGCCAACAGACCAAACCCACCAAGTAGTCAAAAGAAACTGAACTTGAAAAGGAAGCTTTCATAGAGGATTTGTAAAGTTCTGTGTGTTAAAATCACAAAAGAGAGAAAACAGTTGGCATTTTATTTTTACTATTCAATTAATTAGAAACATGTTCTTCTGCCTTTGAATAGTGTTTTTAAATATGGCTTTTGCAGACCTGAAAGTTTTCTTTATGACTTTGGAATAGCATGTAAAGTTATTTCACAGTAGAATAAAGAAATCACTGCTTAATATAATGTTAATTTTTTTACTAAACTAAAGCTGTTCACCTGGGAACATTATTTTGGTATTAAATTCATTTAACAAGATTTCATTGATTCTCAGTAAATATAGTTTTGAAATGGATTCCTGACCATCTGTACCTGTTTTTGTAAAAAAAATTAAATTCTAAATTTATAAAAGCTTCTTATGACAGAAATCGCATTAATCTGGTGCGTATGTGTGTGTGTGTGTGTGGTTAAGAATATGTGGTATATTGAATTACACTTTTTTAGTTTCCACTGTTCATAGAAAGGAAAGTATGTCTTTGCATCTCTTTACTCATGGCTTTACATTACTCATGTATTGTGACTGAGGCTGAAGTTATTTTGGCTTACCCTTCCTCCCCTAAAGGCTTACAACAATTCATTAATTCTAACTTTTAGAAAGCAGAGAGTGGACTTAATAACTCAAATAACTCTGAATTGCTTGTGCGTCCTCTGTAGCATACAGATGTATTGTAGAAATGTGCATATTTATGTAAACTCCCTCAGAATATTTTTCAGGCATGTTATTGAACATTTAATTTAATAGGTATTCAGGAGCAATCTTCTGTTTCTCCTTTGCTTAGTCATACTTCTAAAGTGCTTCCTCTGCAGAGCGTATTACAGCAAAGCTTTTGAAGTGTTTCATCAGAAGCTGCAGGTGCCTGAGACGAGTGAGGCACCCGAATAGCTGCCTTACGAAATCTACTCATCATGGGGTATTCAGACAGATTCGTGTTTGTCTACAAGTCAATTTAAAATTCAGCTCTTTCAGTAAGCACCAAGACAATGGTTAAAGATTTATTTCCATCGTAGTTACTGAAGAAAGAAAAACCAATAGGATCAGCTAAGTGATCTATTTCCACTACACTATTTTCAAAGATTCACTTTATTATTGGTGCAGATGAGAAAGCAATAGCTAAAAAAGGCTCAAAGCTGTCATTATTTGCTGTGTTTACCACAAAGGGCATCTGCTAAAATCTTGCTAAATCCAGGTGCACATTAAAAAAGCCATTTAACTTATTTAAATGATTAAAGTGGGGATGACAAATTAAAAGACTGACTTGTTGTTTATTTTATCAGTGCCACTTGCCAGAAAAATTGCTATCCTCCTACATTGTTTCTAAACATTTTTCCTTGGGAGAGTGACCAAATTTTTCATCATTTCTGACTTTGCCAGGATGCATTTGTTCTGTGACTTAAAGCTGTTAGATATGCTCTAAATACGCTGGGAATTACCGATCGCTCGGATGGCGCTGTTAGTCAGCATCTTCAGCTGCTGTGTCTCCCGGTGGCTGTGCCATAGCCATGGGCAGGGCACAGGTGCTGCCCAGCTTTTGGATTTGGCCGTGTGCCTTGGCTGGGGGTTTTCCTCGTGGCATCCTCGGCGTGCCCGCCAGCTCTGAGAAACATCCCGAGGCAGCAGGTTGCTCCAACTCCCTGCCTTGGATTCTGCCCCGTGGATGCAGCTGCAGCTGGGTGTCAGGAAAATTAATCCACAAACTCAGAGGTGTATGTCCAAAAAGGAGACAGAGGAGTTCTGTGGCTTTATTCATGAATAAAGGGAGATGTCATGGGCATTTCCCATGGGGTCTCTCTCAGATTGATAGAGGATGCAGCCTCTTTTATCCGAATTCCCGGCCGCAGGTTCCCTCTCTCTTTTCCCCATTGGCTGAGGTACTCGAGAGGTACAGATTTCCCGGAACGCCTAATTAATGTACATCCCCCCATAATACAGATATCCCCAATACACATTCCCCTTTTCTTGTGTCTCTGTTCTTGTAGTTTATTAACGCAGTTTTGGTAAATCTAACTAGGGAAATTCCTATGGAAATCCTACCCATTGTTTCTTCTATCTCAGTATCAAAGTTACCTTACCAGCAGACTCAGGTCTTATCCTTACCAGCCATTTGTTTGTAAAGACACTCCCTGATTCCTTTTGTGGGGTAGGGGAGGAAGGGGTGGCACAGCCACTTTTGGGGAGTAGGGATGGTTAGAAGAACTTTTGCTCCAAATGTAAGGCATCTCAGATTGTCTCTTGTCCTAGGTAGAACAGTTTTACAGCTGCCAACATCTGCAAGTTTGACAGCATCATAGAATTTGTTTCACACGTGCATTAACTTCTAAAACGTATCCTAAAAACAGTTAATGTCTGTATGTTCTGTCTCTTCATTTTCAGTTGTATTGCTTTGACTGTGCCACACATTGCAAAAAAATCAATGCAAATGAGAAGTATAGTTGAACTGAGACTTTGGCTATGTGCCAAATATAAGAATCAAACATCTTTCAAGTATGGATGTTGTATTCTTTTTTTAAAGAATATAATATTACCCCCCCATTATTTTATTAATATATGTATATAAATAGATTACAATAATTGCATAAGTATGTGTTTATGTAAGATTCTGAGACCTGATGTTGTTCTAAATTGTGCAGTAAACACAGTCATCCTGCAAAAATCAGAAGGAATTTCTGTCTAGCTCTTCTCTGGCTTTTGCATGAGCTAGGAATACTCTTTATTTATCCATCCTTGGAGCCTGTCTGAAATTGTCAAATTTAAAAGCCAAAAAAACCCCAAAACATCCAAAGCCCAAAGCTAACGCTTCCCTCTCTCTCTTCCTTTTGCATGTCTCAGATCGTTCGGGTGAAAGTGAAAAATACAACAGTAGAAGCCAGAGCAGACTCCCGTCACTGATTTTTCCCTCATCTATCAGTGTGATATTTGGGAGGGGACAGAGGGGAGCTTAATGGATCCTTCTGTGAATGTAGCTCCCTCCTGGCTCATCAGAACTATTTTGCCAGTTTTATTTCTTCTTTTAGCTGCCTCGAAGTTTATGGCCCATCTGTTGGACATAAACAAGCCAACAAGTTGTCTTGGGTTGCAAGAACTGCCTGATTCCGTGGCATTTTGAAGCTGAGCCTGCTGTTGGATGGGGAGGATGTTGTGTGCAAGGATTGGACGTGTGCAGCATTGCAGAGGCTTTGGTAATGCAACAGATATTGCAGAGCAGCAAATTTGATTGATTTGTGGCAGGAAAAGGGAAGGGGTGACAGACTCTGCTGAGAGCTCGTTCTTTCTTCCCTCGGTCACTTGTCAAAACCTCTAAATCAGCCATATGCGTTTGCAAAGGATTCCTGTCTTTAAGGGTCCTGCATAGAAATAATTGAAACATTTTACTCAGTTTCAGGGCATCAGGGTTTCAGCCGGTCTGTAACTTTTAAAAGTCCAAAGTTTTTTGCCATCACTCGGTGATGTAAGGAACTGTGTGGATTCTCTGAGATTGAGCTGCAGCTCCAAGGCCCTGCTCTTCCCCACTCTGGCCTTGCAGGTGTTTGGTGCTGAAAGTGTTGATGCTCCTGCTGCTGCATCAGTTGTGAGCTCCACGTGCCAGCACATTATTGGGCTGTAGAGCAAGGCCTGGAGAGTTTTATTTATGAAATATCCTGGTTTCAATGTTGGTGCTTACTTGGTTCGAAAACTCTCAAATATTGTTTTTTTTGAGAGCAGTGTTTTTTTGCACAGTAAAACTGCTACAGCAGAGCAGTTTTATGTAAGAATATACTCCATATCCATCAGGATAAATGTATTCAGTACAATGACAATGAACACTATTAGCTTTGTTACTGCACCGAAGTGTTGTAGATGATGTTTTTGGACATTTAGCTTTTGTGTTTTGAGGTTTTAAAAAGCTTTCAAGGCTTTCTGAGTCATGTTAAAAAGTGCTTCAGCCTGCTATCTGTTGGTCAAATAAAATACAAAATACAGATAAGGAAATACAAATTAATGCAGATTTGGAACTTGCATGGCTGGGATGCAGAAGTCAGCATTTCCATAACCTAGGAAATCACAGGTGATGAAAGAAATGTGTCAAAGATTTAGTCTTGCATACTAGAAGATGCACTGAATTCTCACAATTGTGGCTGAATTTGTAAATCTTGATTCGATGAAAAGTGGGCAAGAATAATCTGCCTGTTCATACAGAGGCAAGCTGATGTTAGTACAGTCTAGAAAAAAAATCATTGTTTTAGGCTGATGTGCTCCTTTTATCTACAGATTTGAAGCAAATTCTGTATTTCAAAACTTGCCTTACTTTCATTGGGTTTTTTTTGCTTGTTTTGGTCACTTAATTATTTTCACTCTTTTGAGGAATTTCTTCCCATACAGCTACAGTATTTAAGCAGATAAAAACTAACTAGAAGGGACACTTTGCAGAATCTTACTTGAGGTTTTCTATACAAACCAGTTTCTTTGACCCCCTTCCCAAGTACTTAGTGCATAGGTCAGGATGCAAGAGGAGAAAGAATAGAAGTGGAAAACCGAAGTGAAACAAACCAACTTTGCTTTTGAGGACTTCGTTGTTTTGAAAAGATTATATTCGTTTTTCCAGACAAAACAGGTGTACTCTGATAATGATTGATTGAGGTTGTGAAATAGGTTGGATTTAAACTGTTATCTAAAGTAGGGCATTGGTTCTGGCTGGGATGGAATTAATTTCCCCATAGCAGCACTTTGGGGAAGTTTCAGAGACATTTTAGAGGTAAATGCCAAGGGTTTGGGGATTTTTTGTTTTCTGTTTGTTTGTGTGGGGTTTCGTTTGATTGTTTGGTTGGTTGGTTGGTTTGTTTGTTTTGTGGTTTGTTGAGGTTTTTTTTGTGGTTTTAACACTTGGCTTTTACTAGTCTGTGCTTATCACTGGCTTCTCAGTTACTCAGAAAATTTTTAAAGTACAACTTTCGAAAACAGAGGATTGTGTTGATGAGTGCAAATGTAGTCTCCAATCTGCACTGGCTACTGTCACATTGGTGTCTGTTTTTGTAGTGCTCTATCAATTCACCTTTCAAGATTTTGATACCAAATTGACCGTGTAGCATTTTGAGTTGCTTTCTTCCATTTACTTCACTTTTTAATATTCCATTTGATGACTTGACTTGGCCTAATAAATGGTTTTGTTCTTACATCCAGAAAGTATAGTTTAACTTTAATTGTTATATCTGATTTCACATCAGTGTGCAGTATCCTAGCAACTTAATTCCTTGGTAATTTTTCTTACTTCGTCGTTATTTCTGCAGTTTGACCAACCTTTTCTATTCATTCTTTTGCAATCTGAATCTAAATATAGTTCTGTCTAATCTGCCATTTGTTTCTTCCATAAACTGGAGAATATCCAGCTATAAGAAATGCAGTCTAGATTAGTCAGGTCTACTGAAAACTGTTGCAATGTGGATCTTCTTGCTGTGTTAATGGATTTCTATTCTTTCTCGTTTATTCACATGACGTAAATGCAGCTTTTTGCCCTGAAATCTGTCTTGACCCTGAAAAAGTGTTTTTTAATCTTTGTTGCATACAGTTATGTTCTGCAGAGTTGGCATTCGCACTGGGGAGGTTGTCCTGACAAATGTATGTTTTCCTTTCCAAGGCTGTTTGTTTGGGAAAATAAACTGAAAAAACTCTTATTTCTGCATATGCCTGATGTGTTAGCAGAAAGGTTTTGTTTATTGGGTATCGTTTCTGTTGGGCTGTTATTTTGGGGTTATTTTCTCTTAGATTTTGAATTTTTCTAGTGATTGGACATGTCTCAAGGGACATACATATTATAATTTATTTAGCATCATGTTCTTCTGAGTAGTCCCTTTATCAGAGTACATTTTGGGAAGAAATTTGTTTACATTTTGGGGGCCTTGCAATAGGAAGCAAATACCATCCTGGATTTAAGATTTAGCATCAAGCTTGGAGAAAATAGGATTGGAGTGCTGTGCAGCTGGAATTATTTGAAAGTGTGCTGGGCTGAGGAATTAAAGGACAGATGTTCTTCCATCTAAACTAATATGGATATATTAAATATGAGAGTGATGTTGACATGTTTATAAAAAGTACAGTATATGTGTATCTTTATGCTGAGAAGAATTTTGAACCTTTTCTGACATTACAAAGTTAAACATCAAAATAAATTAAATTTGTCAAACCTGTGTATAATGCTTAGTTACTGAAGTGCTCACTAATGTGGGGATAAGCTTCACAACTGCAGCTTGATTTATTGAATTCCACCCTTTGGCTGCAAGGAATTTGTAACTGACAAAGGGGACAAAGCTATTTCTGTGACCAGGGAGAATGCCTATGCTACTTGATAATTTTTGCAAAATAAAATTCAAAATATCTTTGGGGGGAAGCGTACGGCTGTAAATACCTGTTCCCTCAGGATACTTGTCCTGGAGGCTGTAAAGTCAGGAGCCCTGAGGAGACTGGAGTTGCTGAGAATCCTGTGGTCAGGAGATGTACAGAGAATCCCAACTGCACCTTCCAGCTGCTGCTGGGCACCAGGAGTCCTTGGGGAAAGCAGTAAAGCAGATTTAAATCCGATCCCACAAATCTGCTGGGGAAGGGATAAGCCACTGCTTCAGCTTGAACTCTGCAATTCTATGCTCTGCAAACTTAGACATGAATGTAGTTTTCCTTCCCTCTCTCCCCACTTCCATGAAATTCTGGATTTTTGTCTTTGTGTGTAATATTTACTCATTGCTTCATATTTTCAGTTGATGGATTGAATGCTTGTGCCATTTAATGAGCAAAATAATTTTTTTTTAATCTCCCCAATGGCAGACTCCTCACCAGTCCCTTCTCGTTATGCTTTCAGTACTAAGAGCATTAAGAAAATGTGCCCAGGAAAAGGAAGAAAAGTTGATGTGCATCTTAGATTAAGAACAGGAGATACTCAAACAAACAAACAAACAAAAAATAAAAGTAATCAGTATATTTAATACATCCTAAATCATGGCTTTTGCTAATGAAATTTAATGTAACGTATCAACATATTTTTCCAGGCGCAAATGAAGAAAAATAGAGATCCAGTTTGTTTTAATCAATTTTTATTAATTCTGCCCCGAAGCTCTTCATGGTTTCAGCATGGAACACAAACATGCAGAGCAGCAGACAGAGGGGAAATCTGTCTCATTAATCTCTTTTGGACAGAGCACGGTGGAAAGTCATTTAGGATGCAGACAGGTTTTATGGATAACATGCTGTCCCTGTTTCCACCCAGGCCAGAAAGGCTTCTGTGTCCTGGTCCAAAAAGGTGCCAAGCACAGAGTACAGAGAGTGCAGTCAGGGCAGGGGTGAACAAAGTTTCCTGTCTTCAGCTTGGGAGGTGGGGGGAAAAGGCAAAGATCTCAGGGTTTTTCTTCTGTGAAAGGAGTTATTGATATTAAACCACGTAACTCTGTCTTATCAGAGGCCTTCATTGCTTTCAGGCGCCTTCATTTCTAATTCATGGGAAATATTTGTAAAACTGTAAATAGCTGATTTTAAGAGGTTTTCTGTTTACATTTTTGTTTTTCCAATTTGGGATTAAACTTTTATTTCTCAGGTTTGCTTTTAGGATTAAAAACTCCAACAATAATTGGAAAAAAAAAAATATGGGAAATACCTTTTAAAAAGACACAAAACCAAACCCCACACAAACCCCCCCAGCCTGTAGGAGTTAGCAGTCAGTGCTTTAATGAAGCTAGCAGTTGTGCAGATGGGAAAAACATGACGTGCTAAACAGTTTGTAGCTTTTTAAGGCATTTTGCTCAGAGTTATCTACACTCTAGAAATCTCCCAGTTCTTCAGCCAGGAGCTGGAAGCCTTCAAAAACCAGGCTTCAGCTCCGGGCTTTCATGTGCTCTTGAGCAGAGACCTGCTCAGGCTGTTCCCTGCCAGCTCCCACGAGCTGATAAATAATTCCTGATGTCATGGCAATATGTCCAGGAGTTGCCAGCAGGGGAGGGCAACCTCCCCAGCTTGTGTGCCCTGAAATTTCTGATTTCATAAAAGGTTAATCACCTTTGAGACATTTGGGTAGTCTTTAGCATTTTCCAGAAATCCGTTAGAAAATAACCAGCTCTGTTTGGAATCAATATTGAAATGCAGCATTTTATGGCTGTGTAAAATGAGATACTTTCCTGTCTCTCCAAAGTAATATAATTTATATTGCATTTTGTAAGTTATTTTCTGAAAGAAACTAACGCATGATGTAGCTACAGTATGTTCTGTAACAGACCACAAATTTTTTCCTGTTCTTACAGGGAAGTAAGAATTGAAGCATTGTGTATTCCTGTCCATAAGTCTGTATTCATAATTTCTACTA
>VZTX01007687.1:536605-548959 GCA_013400915.1 Pardalotus punctatus | reverse complement strand
AAAAAAAAAAAAAAAAGCTTTTCTTTAAGTGTTGTTTTATTGCTTTGTAACTTCAATGGCCATTCATTTTTTTCTAATGATCAATTTTTTAGAATCGTAAAGAGCTAATGTTTTCAAGAGAACAGGGTAGGAGGGGGAAGTCCCAGCTGGACAGCTCCCTTGTAATTTGGCTCGATAGGTTGAACAGTGAACTGGTTCTTAAGTATCTGCTGGTTTGTTTGTTTGTTTCCCTCTTCCAATATTACTGAGTTTAATTTTGTTGACACGAGGGAGAAAAGAGCTGTGAGTGCAGTAACAGTACCTAGTTTCACAGAGAGCAACTGAGTTATAAAAGTAAAGCACTGAGGATCTCCATAAAGCAAAAAAGGAATTTGCACTTTTTTTTTTCCTATATCTTCTGTTACACTTGCATTTTGGCTTTGGAGACTGAGAGTTTGCTGTCATAATCAGTCTTTTTTTCTTTTTAATGTGTGCTAAGTCACCATTGTAAACCCTATTTATTGCTACCCTTCCAAAACATTAATGTAAAGGAGGATTACAGCCATCATCTTTTGATGTTTCCCCACATAATATATAAATTCTTGACTACCTGGGTTCCCTAAATGTCTTTCCTGCCAGATGAAAGTCATCAGGAAATTAGGAGCAGACTTTTGGTTTATTCTGCTCTCATCTCTCTCTGGGCCAGAAACTCACGCCCAGATTCCCAGAACAGCACTGGTGTAGGAAGGAAGATATCTGAGGGATGGGCTGGAGTGACTTCTCCAGGAGTGTGGACAGGAAGGAAAATCAGGGTGCACTAAATGAGCTCCCAGACATCTCCCATTGTACAAGAACCACCACTTCAGTGTCTCATAATCTCTTTCACACCAAATCAGAGAACAGGCTCCCCCCTCAGTGTCACCTGTCTCAGGTAAGAGCTTTGCCCAGAGGGCTTGGGGAATTCTGCTCCGTGAGTTCTCTGTCTGGAGCAGCGGGTTAGAAAGTGTTTTGCTGCTCAGTGTTACAGCTCTGACAGGATGACTGTGAAGAAAAAGCTTGCTAAAAAAGCTAAATAGTCCCTTGGTGAGACAGGATGGATTAAAAATTTTCTGTCTGGGAAGGGAGTCTGTACTTTACCATTTTTTGATTATTTAAACCGCTGCACTTTTGGGATTCCATACATCCCACGTAAATGGTAGTGAATCAGCAATTCCTTGTTCCCTTCTGCTTTCTGTGGTGGTTATTTGAAATACAAAAAGGTTCTTCATTTTATAATTCCATTCCTAGTGATGGCAAATTTTAAACTTGTTTATTTGACAATGTTAGATTCTCAAGATAGACGCTTAAACCTTCGAGACCTGTGGAACAAAATGAAGTGTTTGTTGTCATCCAGCTTGTATATTTTCCTTTAAATTACATCCTCTGCTCTTAAATTGCTCTTTTCCCTGAACCCTTTATGAAAACCGGACCCTTCCTGTTGACTTGGGTAGGACACTTAAATAACTGCAGTGTAAATACTGAGTAACATTGCTCTGAAGTACCATTGTTACCCAACTCCATTAAAGATGTTTTTTGCATGATTTAAGTTTTTAACCATTTTCTTTCATTTGAACTTAAGGAGTTCTTCATAGTCTTCTAAAAATCATACAGTTTCCAGATTTGTTTTATTTTTTTTTTCTCAAAAAAGCTAATACCTGTGAAAAGAAGTGTGATTACTCATCACTGCTACAGAAAAGAATTGTCTCAGCTGAGTGCAAACCCCAGGTAATACTTGCACAAAGAGAGAAACAACAAGAGGAGTTAGGAGTTATGATAATGGCAGTTCTGAATGGCATTTGAAAATTCAGTCCACAGTTGCAATGTGTGGGGAAAAACAAATTAATTTTCCCTATAGCCTGCTGTAAGGGTATGGTTCTTTTCTTCTGACCACCAAAGTGAATATTCCAGGCTTACATTTCTGCATGATGAACTCATTGGAATATGAATTTGCTTGTACAGGTATTTTTTAATAAGTGGTAACAGCCTAAAAATTACAAACCAGGTTTAAGTGAGATTTCTGTGAAATTTTTCATGGTTCAATGCCCGTGTTCTGTACAGGTTAGATGTCCACCATGGTTTGTGCACAATGGAAAGACATTGAGCTGGAATCACTTAAATAAGGGAGAAAGAAGAGTTCATGTGATTTTCCTCTGGGAGGAAGAAATTCCTATCTTTGGGAATTATTCTTCCTTTTCTCACTAGGATCCTGATTACAAAAAACCCTCTCTCTAGCCAAGACATTTAGATAAAAGAAGCAGTCAGTGGACTTCTAAACTAAACTCAGAGGGCTTATTCCAAGGATATTTTCATTAATGTTCGCATTCTAATGTTTCCAGCAAAGAGTATTTGTCAGTAAGTATTTATGTATCAATTAAAATAATTTAACTGAACCTTAACTCGAGTCTTTTTAGATGTTTATATTGGTGGCTTTCACAAACTTAGGGACATGGCTTTAGAATTACATTTATTTTGTAATTCCATTTGATCTTGATGTATTCAGAACCCTCATAAACAATATCTTGGTATCCCAGTTGGCTGATTAAAAATAAGTATGAATGAATATTCTGTCAGTCTTCTCATATCCTTAATTCATACAATATTCTAAATCCTTTCACTTCCTAAATATTTTTTTAATTAGTTGGAACTTGCAAATTGTGTGTTAAGTTTATGCAACAAAGTCTTTTATATTAGAAATGCTCTATAATTACATTTTTCCAGTCGTGAAAAATGAATTAGTGCTGCATTTTATGTGATGACAAATTTTCCTGTTTGTTCTAATTTTACTGAATAGCATGCTGTAACTTCTTGGCACAGCCTAGAATAACTCTATTTAGCTATGAAAGTAGGAGCTGTGCTCAGTACCAGAAAAGGCCAATATTGTGTGTAAACAATTAACTCGCGTGAAACCAAAGCAAAACGACTGCGAGAAGGATGAATGGGGAGTTCCATCAGACACCAGTCCACCAGTTTGTCTGGACAACTGGGATCAGTGAAAGTGCTTGGAATGGAGCTTCAGCAGGACTGCTGGGCAAGTGGTGCAGATATTTTCTCTTCTGGGAATATTAGTTTATCCCTGTCTAACTTTTATTTTATAGTGGTGAAGTAGGAGATGGAAGACATCAGGCCTTTTTTTTCCCTTCATTGCTGAAAAATCTGATTAGAGACAATAACCAGGCTTACATTTTCTTTTGTCCTATGGGAAAGTGTTGTTTTTGTTTTGCCCATTCCAGATGAAAACGGAAAATACCCGAGAGACAAATTCTCAAAAGGAAAAATATTTCGGCTCTGTCAAAACACTTTGTTTTGATAAGCGCTCTCTCCTGTTGTATTGTTTTTAACCTTTATTAAAGATTGGCAATCAGGTTGCCTACTCTTTGAGGCGGTTGGCTCACGAGCCATCGTTCTTCTGACACTTCCTTGGTTCTTGTGAAGTGTCAGATGGAACCAGCCAACCATGTTCCCGTTGAACTCCCGGGAATTTGGAAACACGACAAACAAACAAACCAACCAACAGCCCACCAGCCTGGGGGCAACTGAACGACCTCCATTTCATGCTGCTTTCTGAACTAGATCCTGCTAATAAGTGAAAAGAAGGATTTTAGACAGCAGAGAGAGATAATAACTATTAATCTAATTCCTGAATTAGATTGCTCTTCTGGTGCTGCCTTCTAATGCTCAGGTTAATGTCTAGTTATTTGCTTTGCTTTCTGCCATTGAGACACTCTGCTTTTCTGTAGAATAGACTTTAAATTCAGAATGTTTTGTATGTTACAACTAATGTAATAAATGCATTGTTCAAACAGGACAGATATTCCATGCCTGTGTATATTATTTGTAATGCCAGATGAATCTCTTGAGTCACTTGATTCAGAGTTTTTACTTGTCAACTGGAAGGCTTCCTCAGCTTTTAAATCTGAATGCTGTGTCAGACGTTCAAAAGCTTTCCAAAAGTCACCGTATATTGCATTCACTGTGCTTTCCTTATCTGCATAGACAGTCACTTTGTCACCGGGGGAAATTAGGTTGGTGGAGCATGATTTGCTTTTTGTAAATCCCTGTTGACTGCTCCTGATTGACCTTTTTAAACATGTTTTGAAATGAATTGTGAGGATTTACAATCTGTGGCTTATGCCTTTCTTGTTATCTCAGGTGGTTGCCTGATTTCCTTTTAAAACACTACAAACCCAAACCCCATAATGAATGATTTTGGCTTTGTTTGAAAGCCTTTGAAAATCTTTGTAAATTCCTTAGATGGAACATCATTAACCTTGTGTTGTTGTTCCTCACAGAACTGCATTATGTTTCCAGGCTTTTCTTCAAAAAAGCCATGTTGACTCTTCCAATATAAATCACATTTATCCACACATTTTACTAACTCTACTCTTGTTCTGTTCCCTGCTATTTTGCCTAATGTAGCAATCAGGAGCATGGACCTGCGGTTCCCTTAATAAACCACGGAACCATTTTTAAACTTTTTCTTTAAATTCTTTTTTTAACCACTGTTGTTTTCACTTTATAGCTAGGAAGGTGATTTTAAATGTGAGTTTAATGTGCAAGCTGTGATGTATTGCACAGCAAGCAATGCACTGTGTCGGAGGGGTGGATCCCTACCAATTTCTGCATTTGTGGGAGTATATCTTTGCTGGGTTTTAATTTTGTTTTTACTGAAAAATATAGTTTTGACTGCCTTGAAGATCCATTATCAGTTCCTGGCCCTGACCAAGACAGTCCTTTGTTCTTGGCTAAATATGATTCTTAAAAAAGTACTTTGCACCCTAATTTAGTAACTTCAGGGTGTTCCAACAGGCTTAGGGTATAACACAGTGTGAAATGTGTGATACAGTTATCCAAACATAGTGACCAATGGAGGAAAAAAGTCAACTTTGGACAGGAAAGTTTATGAAGTGCTGATTTTTCACAGACCAGGAGAGGCTGTCAGCACAGACAGCTCAAACTTTACAGAAGCAGAAATCTTCACAGTACAAAAGTTGTCACAAAATAATACAGCAGAAACAGTTTTGTAAATACACTTGCTGAAATAGCTGTCTCCAGTATTCTAATGTGACCTCTCTACTAATATATACAGTTTAAACTGAGTCTCAATTAATTGGATAAGTAGCCAAATGATGCAAGTAATTTGAAGTTCTCTGAGTGTTGCAAAAGCAGAGTTACACTGCAATTAGGTGCCTGCCTCACCCAAAGTGAGACTTTTTTTTTTTTTTTTCATTTTTAAGTACATTTTCTTGTTAAAACAGCATGCATGTTTCTGGCTGAGTTTAATGGTTACGCACTTGGGAATTCCTAGTCATGATCACCAGGTGGTTTTTCCACATAGAATTTAAGACTGGTTGTGGCCACAACAGTAGTGAAAAATAGATGCCAAAAGAAGGTAAAAGCAAGGTGAGCATCTTCAGTGAAACTTCTTTGGAATGTTATCCTAATCTCCACTAAATTATGATTATGATAATACCTGTGTTACAGGTGATGTTTCCTCTTTAATTAGGTGTTTGGTTCATGTTCAGTCATCTTATCTGCAATAGCTGACTTTAATCAGCAAACTTGATTACTTTCCTATTCATCTCTTTGAGATAATTTAATAATGGACCATCCAGTTAATTGAATATCTCCACTTTCAGTATCAATCCTTGCAGAGCTCCACCAGTGACTTCTCTCTGCTGTGAACTGTGACCACGTGCTACTCCAGTTTTCCTTAAAAAGATATTTTCTCATGCTGGATCTTGTACCTGGGAGCAGATTTGTTCCTTTAAGCACCTGGGGAAGGGGCATTTCTAAAACCCATTTGGATAATCAGACCCCTGTCCCTGGCTTTTCAACACCTTGACAAGACCCCAATATCTTTCTGAATTGTGGATCTCCTTTACAAAAACCAGGAATGTCACACTTTAATTCTTAAACTTCCTGCTCTGTTTTTAGTTAGTTTCTTTAATCTACTCAAAAATTACATCAAATTCACAGAGGTATAAGGGGCTTTTTGCCTCTGTACTGTCTGCAAGATGAACTCTTTTGAGCTTCCTTTCAGCTGCTTTTTTGGGTTTTTTTTGGTCAAGTGTCCTTGAAAATATGCCCAACAGCAATATGGTTGATGCAAGACTAAGAAAAACATGTAAAACACCCTTTTCAGAGCTAATCCTTGTAGCTCATCTGCTTAACGCTTGTTCAGGTATTTAAATAGCATTTTATTTCAGTGTTAATTAAACCCCGGTGGACAGCAAGGTACCCACTTAAACGTTGATTTTGTCACAACTGACTTTAATTTGTGGTGATTGGCATAGATTAAAAAAATCTGCCCGGGCCCCAAGGAGAACAACAGCCTTAATAACTGGAGCCACAGTTTCTGCCCCTTGGTCTTGGAGCTCCATTGGAGCTCGGGCCAGACTTGCTCCTGCTCTGTCCCTGCTTCCAGCTTTTCTCCTGGACATCGAGGGCATTTCCCTGCTTGTTCTCCGCTCGTTCCTTTCTCTGCTGCTCCCAGGGATGTCTTGGTGAGTGCTGTGGCCATCACTCTGTGGTTCTCCTTGCCTTGTTCGCATCCTTGTGGCATTTACTCTATGCTTTTTGTGCTGGGGTCATCCGTGCCCAGCTCTCGCTGCTTTTTGCCAGCGAGGTTGGGCAGCTCTAGGGATTTAAAGCTTAAAATTTAAAGTAGTTTAACCAGTATTAAAGACTGTCTTTTTCTAGTTATCAAGGAGAATATGCTTAAACACTATAATGTGTTGCCTACTGTAAATAAGTAGCACTGATGGAGTATTCTGTGTCCCATGATTTGATTTGTTTCTTTTCCTTAATTTCTCACCTGAAAGTGGCACAGTGAAACTTAGCATGCCTTTAATTTTTCCTATGGAAAATTTTCTATGTCCGTCTTGGATTTGCTTTAGTATTGTTGCAATTCAAGTTGGGTTGTTCTTTTTTTTGTTTTCTTTTTTCCAGAATTTTAACTCCAAGTGTATCATGAGCTCCGTAATTCCAGCTCCTATCAAGAATTTAGTTTTGGTCTCTCATTTTTCTTCCTTTCATTGCCTGTAATTGCAGCTTCTGGTGGTTGTTACATAAAAGAAAAGGCTCTTCTGATACTCTTTAAACAGACAGGCAATTATGTTCTAGAATGTTCAGGTAACAAGGCACTGGACAAGAGGAAACAGCCTCAAGTTGCATTAGGGGAGGTTTATATTGAATATTAGGGAAACTTTTCCCTGAAAGGTTGGTCAGGCATGGAACACTGCATAAATTGAGTTCCTGTGTTCTGTGCATGATACTGGATTGTGGAGTTAATTACACGATATCTCTAATGGGCAGACATGAGACAGACTTTGTCTGCTCTTAAAGTCAGCTGTAAGCAATGGGGGTTTAAACCAACGTGTCCTGTTTTTCGGCATGAATTAGAGCTTTCTGTCTGATGTTCTCCATGTGCTCAGGGGCAGAACTAATGCTGTCAGAGGAAATATGCTCATCTCTGCCTCCCGAGATCCATTGCAGGCTGGACTGTTTGAATTGTTGCAAAAGTTGACAATGCCTAGTGAATAACATAGTGAATAATAGTGTATTTTATAGTAATTAAAAAAAAAAAAAAAGGTTGGATTTTTGTCATGATGAGTGAATGCTAAGAAAACGCTGGAAAGAGTGTACAGACACAAAAAAAAGTTGCTGCGGCTTAAAACATGCAGCTGTGCTGGTTTTAAAGGCTTGGGTGTACAATCTGTAATTGAATTAATGCAGAATTCAAGGCAGTGGAAGATAAAGGGAACATCATCTTTCAGTTTAATTAACATTTCTTTCTAGATGTTTAGCTTGGTAGAAGTTTTGCCCGAGTTCTCCAATACTCAAGCAGGTCTGCTTCAATTTGGGAAGAACGTGCTGCTCCATCTTAGTCCCGAGCTTCCTCCCTGGCTGTGTGCTGAGAGAGCAGTGTCTGTGCAAACAGAATTTCACAGCTGCTCCAGCTGGATCCGAGCAGTGCTGGAATGCCTGCTGGATTGAGCTTGGAGCGGCTCCCTGCAGAGTGAGGTTTCACAGGCAGCAGGAAAGGAGTTCCTCTCTAGGAAATTATTCCTGTCAATAATGCAGGATAGTGCTAACTGGACGTCCGGGTTGAAGTTGGTGGGGTTGCGAGCTAAAAATAACTTAATCTCTTCTTGTAAACGAGACAATCTGCTTATGTCGTTCTCAAAGGTAATGAATCAGTCTAGGTTAGTCTAACCCTATAGTAGTGCTATTTTTTTAGACAGATGCCTTTGGAAATTAAGTTTCATGTTTGAGGTGGTTGTTTATCTTCTTGAAAAGAACCAATTTGGGAAGGGTGCCACAAAACTGCTACAAGAATTGACTACAAAAAAGTTCACTTTGTTTCAAAAATGCTGTCATATGGACAATATTTTGTCTGAAATCAAGGAGTAAGTCCAACTGAGAATAAATATATAATGAAAATAAATGTATTAAAGCAAATATACAGTTAAAAATACAATTAGAAACCACTGAAACTTTAAGGAAGGGCTGTTTCTACTTGTAAGAACTAGCATGTCACATGAACAGTTCTGCTTTGTGATTGTGTAGATACCGATTGCATTTCACATTGCTTTCTCACTGTGGCTCTGTCAGACTTTGAGTTGGATTAGTTAAAATGGATTACTTAGAATAGCAGGGTACTTTTCATTTGTTTTCCTTCCACATGTAGTTGTCAGAGCCTCTCTTTGCATTACAACCTCTGCTGCTCCAAGTTAATCTGTGCCAATTATTAAGGATTCAGCTGCCAGCAGGAAGTCAAGTTAAACTGCTGTTGCTACCAGTCATTTATCAGGCTAAGTTTTGACGTTCTGAGCAAAGGCCAGTGGACGATTTGGAGAAATTCAGTGGAAAATAGAAATTACATCATGCGCTAACATGTGAAGAACTCTCTTAATTTATTCTCTCATCAACTCCTTTTTTACTATCACCTACATTCTTCTCTACCTCCTTACAGCTGCAGAGAAATCCCTTCTCAAGCAAACTGACTTTTTTATTCAATGGAGGCAGGGATTTTGAAAATACTGTGTTATCTTGCAAAATACTTCTTCTCTACGAACTCTTCAGGTTTAAAGCAATGATAGTTCCTATTTCAACTAATGAATGAAGTATTTACAGTCATTAGTCAGTGATGCTATATTAGTTTATGTAATTTTTTTTTAATGCATTAATTATTTAGTGTATGTTTTTCTTGTCTCCAAGTTGATTACATTTCCCTCTTTAACAGTGGGCATTTCGGTACAAGTCAAGTAAAACCTTGTAGAACTCATCTTTCATTTCTGTGGTGAGAGCCACAGATCATATTTATCTCAGACTGTCAAATGTACTAACACTGGAGATATGTAATTTTGGTTTGTGTGTTTGTTTCTTCTTTGACATATTTTTCTTGGAGGCCCTTTTAGAGGCATTTTTGAATCGGGTGCATGGTTCAGGTTTTCAAACATGGAAGTTTAGAATCTGGCAGCCTTTGCTTCAAAGACAAATTATGGTATAAAATGATGTTTATTAGCCATTGTTTCTTGGCTGTCATTGTTGTGGTATAAAACACTCTGAAGATTGTTCATTTTAATTGTGCAGTTCTTCCCTTTGTCTTGAATACTTGTTTGAAGGTCTTTAAACCAGTCATTGTTGGCTGTTTCAGTGGTTTCTGTAATTTAAAGATGCTTGCTTTAGATCTGCTAGAGTGTCTAAGCAGGATGATGGAGTTTTTTGAGCATCGAATCCTGCTTGAAAAAATTGATTACTTTGTGTATCTGCTTCAACTTTTAAATGAGTAAAAATGCCTGTTTCTTCTTGTCTTGCATTCTCATTAGAAGAGCAAATGCCATCCAACTATATGCAGTTAAAATATAACATCAAAACATGACTTGCAAAATGTTGTATATAAATTGACTTTTTTTTCTTTTTTTATTACACTCGGACTCTTTTTTTTCCAGTACAGTGTTTTTTTTAAAGAAACATTTTGGGTTAGTGGTCCAACAGCAAGGCCAGAAGGTGTGTCTGTGATGGTTTGGGATCTGAGAAGGTGCAGGTTAAAGCTAACTGTTCTGCTGGGTTATTCTGAGCCTGGATCCCTTCCCCAGTCCAGAAGCCAGCAGCCAGTGCAGGTGGCACAGCAGCAGCAGTGAACAAATGGAATTACAGAGAGATGGAATTCCTCCTTCATTTCCTTGCAGTGCCTAAGGTGATGTGGAGTTAGAGAGGAACGGGGCCAGAGGAGCTCATCTGCCAACTCAATACTTTTGAAATAGGGCAGGGGCTTACATTTTGCCTTATAACTTTATTTCTCTCTGCCTTGGAACATTTTTGAAGAAATAGTTAATTTTTCCTTTGGTAAGGGCAGCTGGCAGCTTTGAATTTCAAACATGGGCTGAAGGTGTATTTCAGCACCTAATACTTGCAGTTAAATTAGGTTTTCGTTTGATCAGGCAGAAGTAAAGACTTGGACACGTCCTCTGATTACTGGGTTTTTTTTTTTTTCTTACTTTGTTTTATTATTTCTACTTCTTTATTTAAACAATGCAGTTACATTTGAATTGTAAATGCTCTGGAAAACATCCAGTTGAAGCAGATGTTTCTACTGTAATCTGTTTAATTACAAAAAAAAAAATTATTTTAATTGATTTGAAAGTCCGGGAATTCTGAAGTTCAAGTGGGCCTGGTCATAGTTATTTGCAAGTACTTTGATTTTTAAAAAAAGACATTAAAATTGGGAAATACAAAAAGGAGACAAATATTTCTTGTTCATTTTCACTACGTCAATAAGACAGAGAGAATGTCACTTCCTTTAGTTGGTAATTTCAGTTTGTTTAATACATGTAAATAAGAAATTACTGTACTTAGTCATACTTAGGGTCCTGCTCCTCAGGTGTTTCAAGAGACTTAATTCCAAGTTAAGGACAGTTTCCACAGCTGCTCTTGGGAAGATCAAGCGGAGATGTGAAGGTGGATTAATGAGGACAGAGTGTTGCTGTGTTTCTGTATTTCCCTTTTCCTGGTACGACAGATTTATAATGGGATATCTGACTGTGCAGCAGCACCGTGGCCCCTGCTCTGCGTCATGGCCACGTCTCCACCAGCATTTTGGAAAAGATCTGCTATTTCTAAAATATTATGAAAAGTGATTTAAATAAGCTTTTTCCAGAAGCTGTGTTGCCCATGCCAAAAAAAGAAGAAATCATGACAAATGAATCTGTCTGGATTTTATATAAACCTGAGATGTGTTTATCTTGTGTATTACCTTTCCAGAAAGCCACACTTTAACCTAAAATACAAGCAGTCAAATAGATGCTTATATTTCATACTGCTTCATTTACAGACTCAATGAAGATTTTTATACCTGGTTCTCCTTAAAAGAAATTAAGTTTGGTGTCTGTAGATTTATTTTTTCCTCGGTGTTGTACCACTTATCCCTTTTTAAACAATCACTTTTCTCCACTCTCCCATAAGTGCAAGACTGCATTGCCTTCATTGTTCCACAAATACTTTCTCAGTGAAAGTAATCTCTGAGAAGTTGGTGAGGCAAAAAAATGGCTTTAAGGGACTTTTACTTGAAATCAGCAAGGTTAATTGGAAAACAAGCGTGTCGATTGAAGTTTAAGGTCTTTCTTTAGTTTCCCTGACTTTTCAGCACAGTATTATTGGACAGTGTGGGGGCAAAGTGTATTTCAGTCCCGGAGATACATTTTGCATGTTGTCTGATATTGGACAGTTGCTTTTAGTCATAGGTAACTTGCTTTTTTGACACAAATCCAAGAAAACCTCTTTTCTGCTTTTGTCAGCCGCTTCCCAGCGGGCACTTTTTCAACCTTTTTGTACTGGATGTGTAGTTCTGGGGTTTAAATTTTTTTTTGGTTTTTTTTTTTTTTGTTTTTTTTTAAATTTCTTTTTGCCAGTTGTCTTTGTGGTGTCTCAATTTTCTGCATGCCACAATTGCCAAGAAATAACTTTTTAAGGAGTAACAGGAAATAAGAAGGGCAAAAGACAACAACTCAGTGCAACACTTGTCCAGATGTGGAAGTGGCTGTGTTTTCCTGAAAGCCCTACCTCTGATTTTCTGCCGGCGTCTGTGGATTATGGCACTTGGATCTGTCAGCCCTCTTTCCCAGGACTTCAGATGCTGCCAGCAGAGGGGAAAAGGCAGCGTGGAGCTAAACCCTGTGTTAGTGGAGTGTTTAGCAGAGCTGAGCCTGTGCGTGTCACAGCTGCCCTGCAATCCCTGTGCCCTGGGGAGCTGGCACTGCCACGCTCCGTGTCCAGCCCCGGCCTGTCCCCAGCGCTGAGCAAGGAGGAGTGGAAGGTGTTTAGTCTTGGTAGTTG
>VZTX01007687.1:464797-536538 GCA_013400915.1 Pardalotus punctatus | reverse complement strand
AATTGTTTTTTTTTCCAAAAAATTTTTTTTTTTTTTTTTTTTTTTTTTTTTTTTTTTTTTTTTTTTTTGTGCTACTAATTTATAAATGATCTCCCTGCCTTTATCTTGAGCTACAAGCTTTTCCATCCTCTATTCTCCACTGATGAGAGGGGCGAGTGAGAGCAGCTGGGTGGGTGCCCAGCAGCTGGCTGAGGTCACCTCAGCAGGAAGTTGAAATCCATGCATGCTGCTTGAGGATATTTAACACAGTTGTTTAATTTCAATTGTTTTCCTGTTGAAGCATTTTCACAATGTCTGTGTTCAGGCGTAGCACATCTGTGAGATCAGCAAACTGTAAGTGATGTTTTATTTAATTTTGAAGAAGCTCTTGTGCAATACCTACCTCTCAGCATGGAAAAGGCCATTCAGTTCTAGGGTGCTGTGCCAGTTAAAATTTCTTCAACAGAAGCGACTCGTGTTTTCGTAGTTAATTCCAATGAGAGAAATTAATATTTGGCAAACGAAGAGGACTTGATGTGGTAAATAGTGAGCTTCTGGAAAGGTTTGAAATAAATATTGTAATAAAAAATATGTTGAGAATCGTCCTAGAGTGTCTTCATTTACAGAGAACAGATGGCATGGAGATTATTAATGGCATAGGAAGCTTTTTACCTCTTGGTCATGAGTTTGAGCTGCCGTGAGGCTGGACGTGATTGAAAGTTGTGACCATCTGTCCAATGGCCTACATGAAATGAGCTGGTTGTCTAAATCCAGTTCCTAAAGAGCATCACCTTCATCATCATGCAGATATCACAAATAACACCCATTTTTGTCTTTAATCAGTTTGCCTTGTGAAAAGGAAATAGCTTTTCAAGAGTAGCCAGAGCTCCTATGGATTGCAAATTTATTTTTGCCATAATGTGAATTTGCTTTGTTTTTCCACAGATACAATGTGACTGAACATGTTAATTTAAAATATCCTGGTTTTAAGGAAATGTATTGATGTGCTGGCTTTTTATGTTGAAAGAGGCATTTTATTTCAGTTGGCAGCTGCCAAGAGTCTTAATCTGACTCTGATCCCACAGTTACGCCACTGCAGTACCTTTGCTGTGCTCGGTCTCCACACTGATTGAATGTTCCAAAGGCTTTAAGGCCAATTTTATTAATTTTAAACTTAACTTTCTGGCTCTCTAAAACTCAGAATGATATCAGCAAACTGCACTCAGTTCACCTGGCAAAGCAAATGTTGCTGGTTTTCTTTTGAATGGTGTCAAACAAATAAAACCTTTTTTCCTAAGCAGATGTTTGTAAGAAAGCCTGGTATAAAAATCTGAGCCTTTTGATTCTTTAGCTTTTTAGATCATAGGCTTAATTTGCAGACAGGAAAAATTCATAAATGGGGGGAAAAAATACTGCCTTGAGAAGAAAAGAAACGCAAAAAAAAAGCCTTTGCACCCCTGTTTTTGTGCTTACTGCATGTGCTGTTGAGAAGCGTTTTTATGTAGAGCTAGAAAATTTATTAAGATATTTGACATGTTTCATTATAAACAGCTTTTGGGAAGGCTTGAAATGCTGACTGCTTTCTTTTAGAGGATTATAAAAATGCAACAGGTCATGCTGAGGATTCCTATGCTCTATCTGGAACGCTAACAAGCATATGGAAGGAGTCAATGGATTTCACTACTCATCTGCATCAGTTCTTCCATGTTTTTCCTGGTCTTTTAATGACCAGTTTCCTAATAGGTTACCACATATTGAGGGAAGGAGAAGTTAAAAGGGATAGGAAGATTAATCTGAATCCACTTTTTCAAGGCCAGATGATTTTATTTCATTGAAATTATTTGTGAATACTTGTTTTACTTATGTTACATTACTGTGTGACAAACACAACTGAACTCAGTCCATCTTGTTCCAAGGAATTTGTTCTTTTACTAAATAACTTGTTTTTCACTCTCATTAAGATTATTCTGTAAAAATTTGTGTAGCATGTTGGTTTTGGCTCAGTAAGTAGATGGATACATGCATTGGCTATGCCTAGATAGAAGGAATTTTGAAATAATCAGACTTTCTTCATCCTCACCATTCTCCCCTATTGAGAGATGAATTTGCACCACATGCTGAGCAAGGGAGGCTTTTCTGATGTGCTGAACAACACTTCAGATAATATTGTACCTTCTGTGGCAACTCTGCATTATGGGGGGAGCTGGGGATGAGCTCCCTTACGTCATCAAAACTGGAATTGTCACAGGATGAGATAGGCTTGTGGTAGAAGCAAGAGATAATCAAGTGTTTACCACTGAAAAGGTGAAATGCTTATTTCAAACTTAGCATTACTCCCAAGTGGGAAAGAACACAGATTATAACCTAGACAGAATGTCAGCTTTTGCAGTCTGAAGGCAGGCCCTTTTCCTGATCTTTTGTTTTGGTCATAACTCAATCAAAACCCCCCAAAATCAAGGAAAGAAGTTTTTGCTGAAGTTGTAAAGAAACCCTGCTAAAATGCTGTTAGTTATATCCATCCACTGGTTCCTCTGAAACCATTCTGAATTTTCAAGATGAAGGAGAGGCAAAATACTATTTATTTATTTGTTAGTAATGGACTTTGTAGGTGCAGCAGCATAAAAGGGAAATCAAGGAAATAGTTGGTTTTTGTACGGAATAAAAGCCTGTGATGTCCCTGTCTTCTTTGTGGTCAGAGAGATGACAGCAGTTGGCAGATACTTTTTTGTCGTTAACCATTCTTTCCTAATGGTTAATGCACTTAAGTTTCACTCTGGAATTGGCAGAAGAGGGAGATTGATTGGGGGAGATCCTTCTCTCAACTCGAGAAGCTTCAGGGAAGTTGCCATAAATGGGACACCTCTCCCCAGTTCATAACAAAATAAACCCGGGGTTCTCCCTGCCTAGATCTAATATTGTTAGTGCAGTTGGTTTTAATGCTCTGTTTGCAGATCAAGTTTAGATAATCCTGAAATGTTTAATTGTTTTTAGTGCTGATGGATGAAGTTCCCGGCTCTTTTAGGGTCTTGGTGAAATTTTGGTATGTTATGCAGAAGTGGAACACTCTCGGAAGAAAGGCAAATCTTAAATCTTCATTTGGTTGGGGCATGGTGCTAATATTGCCGAGGTTGTGGGTTTGATTCCTGTGTGGGCCATTCCCTTAAGAGCTGGACTTCATGATCCTTGTGGGTCTTTCCCAACTCAGAATATTCCCTGATTTGTGGCAGCTAAATCCAAGTGTGTGTGTTCACATTCCTTTGTCTGCTCCTGACTCGAGCGGTGAGAGAGTTTCCCTGTGACCCTGTGCAGGATGTCTTTACCTTGGTGATGACCAAGCTGTGTATCCGTGAGAACCAGCTGGTTGGATTTGCAGGAGGAAAACATGTGTCGTTATCTGGGAAGGTTTTATGGGCTTCTGAAGCCACGTTCAGCGGTGCCAGTCAGCGCCGCTCTGCTGCTCTCCGTGGTGTCTGCGGTGCTGGGGCCGTTCTGCGGCTGCTGGAATTCAGGCTTCAAACACACTGTGACTCTATCTGCTGTGGGGATGGAAATACCGTGGTTTGGTTTCTGCAGGTAGAATATTGGTCATTAATATGCAAGCATATAGCCAATTATTATTTGTCCCGCTGTTTTTTGGTTCAGGCGGGCTGTCAGTGATGGGATTGGGAACAACTCCATGGTGTGAAGGGTCTCTGGTGTGAGCAGATCTGACATGCACACTGCCTTTGTAAGGCTTTGCAGTCATGAGGTGGTGTTAAATGTGTTGTATTTTTGATGGTTTTCAGGCTGTTTAAAAGTGAATTCTGCTCCAGCATTTGAAATAACCAAGCTAATGTCTTCTGAAGATACTTAACATGTTGCTGTTTTTCTCAGGTACTTTATATACGACTATGCTGATAAAATTAATATCAACTAGGAGCTCTGTAAGCTTCACAGGGAGTGGAAAAATACAGTTGGGTTTTGGCCAAGTCTGAAAGCTACCTAAAGTAATACAAGTTATTTTACAATTCTATGTGAACTGTGTCTTCAGAATCATCAGCATCTGTAAAAATGACTAACTAGGTGATACAGAAAATACAGGTTAGCTTATTAGCTTTTTCCATGCTGTTTCCGCGCCTTTTGTTTTTCCATTGTTTCCATTCTTCACGTGTGTATTTAATTCACAGAATACAATACCTTAAAAAAATCATTCCTTAAAACAGGATTTCTGGTTCTTGATGCTTATAGCTTTTGATGCTTGGGAATTAATTTCCCAAGGTTAGCTTATTAGAAACTACTAGTGGGGAAAAAAAGAACCTGAAGCAAAGCAAAAATGCTTGGTCTAAAAAAGCACATGTAAAAGATTTCCAGGTGTTCTGCCTCGTTTCCACTCTTGAGCTAACCTAGATGCATGTGGGGTTTTTTCTTTCATATTTTACACTTTCTTCAGTGGTTTCAGTGATCTTAAGTCTTGTTTCCTTTGTGCCAGCAACAGATTTGCGTAAAAGAACCAATCTTCTACTTCTATGAATGCAGAACTAACTTGGTCCCCGTTAGAGGACTTCTTGAGGCAGAGAGAATTTTAAAGTTCTTCAAATAACTTTTTTTCTTCTTCATATTACTGTGTTGGCTTATTTGGGCTTTTTGGGGTTTTTTTAGTGGTTTTTTTTTGTTGTTGTTGTTTTGGTTTTTGTTTTTGTCAAGATCAGAACTGTAGCTAATGAGAACATATTTGTTGCTCCTCTGTCAGTCCTTGTCTTGGACAGAAATGCAGACCCGAGACAGTTCTCTGGGTTTGGGATATTCTTTGCATAAATGTGAAGCAAGATATGGATTTTACTTCCTAAAGAACATGTTGTTAATACATTTTATTTGGAGTGGAAGCTGATATGGTACTGATAGCCATTACAACTTAATCTACCCTTCCACACAGGATTCCTAGTAATGTTCCTTTGACAGATTAACTTTGTCCTGAAAGAGTAGTTTTGTGGCAGAAGTTTGTCATGGTTTATTACCACATTTGCACAGAAGCTTTGCAGGGCATTTCATGTATTTTGGGTTGATCCTGGATAATGACTGAGGCATCTGTCTTGGTGATTAAGCTTGCCAGACCTTCAGAATGCTAAAGAATGGATGTGTTTGTGCTATCTTGTATTACTGAGGAGATGCACTTGCTGGGATTTTCCAAGTATTTTGAAACTCAAGATCAAAGAGATTGATAAATAATTTTGCAACTGAGACTTTGCTGGGTTATCTGCAGCCCTTACTGAATTAATGGGAACTTTGTTAATTTTGAATTCTGTGGAAGGAGGAAGGCTGCTATTTGAGAAGGAGCCATGCTGTTTGGGAAGTACTCCCAGATGTGTCTGATGTTTTATATTGAGTAGTGTGGAGCATCATCTGCTGTAAGGATGCGTTCAGACCACAGGATTTCACAATTCGTGATGCTGTTTATGGTCCCCAGGTAGATCCTTAAATTTTATTTTAAAGCAAAATTAAGTAGTGTCATTTCCTCTCTTCTTGATGACTTTGATTCTTGTTGGAGCTGTGAAAGGTAGCCCTCTGCTACAAGATGTTTGATATTAATCTCTACAATCTTGGTCACAGTATTTACAGCATTCCCAGTCTATAAATAATGAACACATCTATTTATCACATTCTAAAATCTTTTTTTTCCTTATCAAAAAGAAGTTATTGAGGTTTTGTTGGAATGATCAGTAAGTGAAGCACTGAGATAGGGCAGATCATTAAGTTCTCCCGTTCCAAATACGTGTTAGGATGTTACCTCGTGTATATTAAAGGTTGTTAAACACATTTGGCTTAACATGGTGAGGTTGGCCCCATTTATCATCTTACAGTTTTTGAATTATCCACTGGCTTCAGAAGAAGTAGAATGTTAAATTTAGCAGTGAATATCTTCAGTCTGAAATGTGGTAAAACTAAAGAGATAAAAGGCACTTTTTTTTGGGTGCGTTTTTCAGGCTACATTCTTTTTGAGCAGAATGTCCTCTAGTTTTGGGGTATTTTTAAGCAAAAGTCTAAAAGATACTATTTCAGAAGAGTATCAATGATGAGATGATTGTTGACCAGAGGTGGTGTTTTTTGTTTTTATTTTGTTTGTCCTTTTTGATATTGATTTTATATGAATTAGCTCAGAAACTTAGCTGTGTTCATAGCATGCAGGTCTAACTCAGATGTTGAATTCTTTCTGATAATCTGATTTCTTTCATTGCTGTCATAATACTTAGTTGAATGGTTATTTTTTCTAACGATTATTTGAATTCCAAATAGATTTAAGCTTTAAGGAAAAACAAAAAGAAATTATATGATTGCAGCTTTCTACTTTAGAGAACTTGTGAGTGATGATCTGATATAGGCTGGAGTTTAATTTTGCCACATTGCCCCGACGTCACTTCCTGCTTCTGCCAGTCCTCTGTGGCGGAAACCTTTCCATGCCTGTCCTGTTTCAAGCCTTGCAATGGCCAGCAGCCATCCTTAACTGCCACCCTTGTATGGCTGGCCTGTGTTTTTATGTTTTTAAAACATCTACAGGGTTTTCCCCTGAAATATCAGCTCCAAATGAAGCTTTCAAAAGGAGCTGAATGACGTTGAAATTGGAAAGGATTTGTTTTCCCTACTTCTGTTGTGCTTTCTCAGGACCAAAAAGGAACTCGCCACGTTTATACAGGGCCAAGAGTTTACTGTTAGTCCTGTTAATATTTTTAAGTCTAATAATCCAACCTACCTAATTAATACAGGGAAAATCTCAAAAATAAATGTTAGATGTTCGTCTGTACCCATGTAACTAAGAGCCTACAGGTATCAAAAATCAGCCGTGAATTTGGTTTTGGTGTGGTAAATGAATCCTCAGCTTGTAGCTCTTTTAATGAGATTTATTTTGCAATTTGTATGCTGCAATAAAGGGCTGGGGGAGAGAGGATTGAGTCGTTCGGGGTTCTGTTGAAAATTTACGAACATGAGAAATGATGGTTTGTGCTGTTCATGTAGCAGCAGCTGCAGAGCTGAAGCTCAGTGCAGCAGACATCCATATCTGAGGGAAGAGGAGAAAATTATGGAAATAAAAAACATTCAGACAAATTGGGTAGCTGCTGAGGTTCAGTCAGTCTGTACCCACAAAACTTAATTTGACAGAATTTCAGTGTATGACTTATTAAGCAGATGCCATTTTGTAGGAGCACATCTTGTTTGGATGCTCTTGAGTCCGTTTAAAGCAGAGTGTTTCAGTTCAGATTTAGGTAAAAATATCGTAAAAATTGTGTAAAAATGTTTTCGTCTTAAACTTGCCAAGATTTGTGGTATGATCAAGAAATATCTTTCTGTCAACTGTAGAGATGTCAGTATAAGAAAAGAACCAAGTGTTGCTACTTTTTCTTTAAACCACCCAAAAATCTAGTCAAAACCTGTGCCAATATATGTTTGTGTTGCTTCCTTAAAAGATTTTTGGCACAATAGGTTCAAATTAGTTGGGATGTTGTGCCCTAAGCTTGCTAGTTATGGGAAATTAATAAAATTATATCTAATGAATCCCTTGACGTCTGTGGGAGCTCCTTCTTTCAAGAAAGAATTAAAGTAATATAAGAGTGGGATCTGAATCTTGTTGTATTTCCATTATTTAGGAGAAGGATTTACTAATCCTGCAGCAGGGCTTTCAAAGGCTTCGTGCTTCCTGTCAGTTCTGACCCAGGCGGATCTGAATTTCTCTTTCTACCTCACCAGGACATAAAGTAACTTTTCAAAAGTAACATATCCTGCTAGTTCTTGAATATGTAGTAATATAAAAAGAGGAACATCTGTTAAAATCCAGTTTAGGATTTGTTTGGGTTTTTGTGTTATTTTTTGGTTTTTTTTCAGGTTTTCTGTTGGTTTTGTTTTTTTTTTTTTTGTTTTTTCCAAAATTTTTTTTTTTCCTCTTCATACCTTGACACTTTTCATACCATGACCCTTCCCCAAAACCACTGATACTCACGTGTTTATGTACAATACTTGTGTTTTCAGTCAATGGTTGGAAAAAAAAAAGTTCAATTCTAGCTACTAATTCTACTACTAAGTGTTAGTAAGTAAAGAAAAAAATAGGAAGTATGCAAATTAATTCCTGTAGTTGTCAGCAATTGTTTGCAAGGGGAATAAAATGGTGTAAAATGGGAATCAAATGACAGGAGCAGGAGTGCGAGTTGGGCAAGAAAATAATGGGTTCAAGATGTGCTGAATGATTCGCTTCAGGAGAGCAGTGTTCAGATGCCCAAGTTGCAGCTTCATTTGATGAAATAAAGATAAATTATGCAAACTGAAATAACAGGGATCAGCAGAGGAAATGCTAGGATTTTGGAGCCATAGGGAGTTTTCAAGGCTTGTGTGTGAGGCCTTCTGTAAGGGAGATATTATCAAGGATGGTATTAGGTAGATTTGGAGTTTATTTTTATGAAGCAGTGAGGCAGGCAGTGCTTGCTGAGATCCAGACTTGTGAAAGAATACAATGACCAGAATCCACCCAGACAGTGGTGTGACATTCTGAGCCTTAAAATTTAATAGCAGTGAGTGTGGATACTGAATTTGTAAATGAGAACTAACAAAAAGCATTTCATCTGTAATTATTAGCTGCACTTCTTCAAGCTCAGGGACGCATGAGTTTTGTTGGCTATTGCACTGCAGCCATAGTTAAGGTGATGGGAAATATTCAGGATATTGAGAAGTGCAGAGGAACTTGGTGAGCTCCTCGGATAACATGCTCTGTGCAATCCATCCACCCGAGCTGCGGTGAAAAATCAGCTCGGTGCTGCTGGCACCAGTCTGTCAGGCAAGTACAGAGAATTCTGGCGGAGCTGGGACTCGAGGCAGCTGGTGATTTGCTGCTTCATCTCAAATTGAAGAGAGTCACGCTGAGGGAAGCGGGTAGCTCTGCACAGCAGCTTCACAATAGCAGGTTCAGCGTTGTTTTACTAGGCTAAAAATGAAAAATATGAATCGGTTCTGCACCAAGTTAGCTTTCACAGCAAGTGTTGGTTTCTTAAAATCTGTGTGGAAGGTTTTAGACCACTTGGTATTGAAATAACGGTTATAGGCTCAGTTAGCAGAGGATGCTCATGTGGAAGCAGAAGACTCAGTTTGGCTGTGTTCTGTCTGATCAGACTTGGTACTGATAACTGGAGATCGTGAATTTCAGGTAATCTCAGTAATTCAGTGAATAATGCTTCAAATGCCTTCCTTATGGGGTATTTGTTTTATTGACTAGAAATCTGAATGTTGACTGAATCTGGTTAGCAAAAAATTCTGAGATGCTTTACATAGAATAAACAAGATGCACAATCTTCTGATGGTTGTTGCAAGGCAAAAGTGATGGCGTGGTTAAGGCTTAAAGCCCAAGCTGGAGTGAAGAACTTCTTCCTCTCAGCTGAAGAAGCTGTAAAGGAGGTCACACTTCCTTTTTTTTNGGGGGCGCTCTTTTTTTTTTTTTTTTTTTTTTTTTTTTTTGTTCCACTTTGCAGTAAGAAGTGATCTGTGATTAGGTGACAATGGAAAGATCACAGTTTTGAGGTTCTGGGTGGGGACGCTCCAGAGTTAACTCTGCTGCTCCATATTAGATCCTGAATCACATCAAAAAATTCCAAGCAGAGATAAAGCAAAGCTCATTTGATTTAATTAGCGACTATTGGGAAGTGCTCCCTGGAAAAGTTACTGTAGTACTACACCTACAGAAGGTGTCTGGAACAATTGTCAAGATTACAGATGTTTTGCTGTGAAAGAAATGAGCTTAGTGAGAGACTGTCTGAGCGGACTGAAACCAAGGAAACTTCCCAGCAGGTAGCAGTTGAGGGTTAAATAATGGGGTTAAAATGTGAGAAGCATGTGGTAAGGTTTTCTGGGTGAAATGAGCCTGTGCAGTCTATTTCTGGTTTCTGTGTTTTCAGATTTGAAGGTGTGATATAAAAATATTGGATTTTGCTTGTCCACTAGAAGTAGTCTGTATATGGATAGAGTGAAGCATTAACGACTCAAAGTAGTTTCCAAGTTTTCCAAGTTGAACAAATAGGGAGTTTTTGTCCTGAATCTGTGTGACTGCAATACCAGCTAAATTAGGAATATAATGCTGCAGATTTGTCAAAAACCTCCTATTATTCATCTCTGCCACTTGTTTTTGAAGTGTCCATAAGTTGTGGGTTTTTTTTTTCTCCTATTATATTGAGCTAATAGGAGGAAACTTTAACAGAAGATGTCCCAAGTTATGTTGTAAGTTTACCAAAAAATACAGGAAAAAAGGAATCAGAAATGCAGAGATTCAATTCAGCCTGGAGCTGTCCTTCAGCACCTTCTCCTAGAACTTTATCAAGCCAGCATAGTCCTTCCCATCTGCCTAGAGAAGGAGAATCCAGATGACCCCCTTTATCTGGAAATGGGAAAGTAGCTCTTATTAAATACAATTTTGACCTAAAGAGATAGAAGATTTCTATGACAATATCATATCTTCTGCTTTTTCCAGAGATCCTGCACAACAGCTGAGGTAGTCAGGGTGACCTAAGTCCTCAAGGCCATACTTAAATCTTCAAAGCAGAGAGCTTGGGCTTCCCTTTTAACTAAAAATGTGGTTTGGAGTAATTCTGTACCCCTTTCAAAAAAAGAGCCTCTGAAACAGAAGGCAAGCAAACTGACAAACTCTTTTCTTATAGCTCAAAAAGAGTTACAGGTTTTTTTAGGTAGATCAGACATAGCTCTTTGCCTTGAAAATTATGTGGGTTTTTTTTCAGATTAGGGCAAGTTGCTCTGTTTGTTGACAAGGACTGAAAAAGCAGCTATTTGGTGCACAAAAAATGCTTTTGCTTGGTGATTTGTAAATACTAGTGAACTATGGAAGCTGAAAATTGGTTATTTTTTGATTTCTACCTCATGGAGGTAAATTTGGGGTTGAAATGGCACATCAGTCAGCATTTCACTTCAGACAGGACCTGATGGTGATTTAGAGGTTGATTTTTTTTTTTTTTTAATTTTTTTTTTTATTTTTATCCTGCTTTGAATTCCTAACTACCAAAGAACTTTGTAGCCCAGATGCAGAACATGTGTCTAGACTGAACGAGGCTTGAGGACCATACACCGTTCTGTTTCCAGCAGTGAGCACAGCCCAGATATTTATATCACTGCCCCTAATATCTGTATCTTAATTTCATGAATTTCTAGAGCCACATGTGGGGTTGTCCATAATTAGCTACCCTCATTTGATTGTTATTCCATCCACTTGCCTAGCCCTTAGTGTAATATTTAGCTTTCACTTATCTTTTGGCAAGGGGTGCAGCAGGTTTATCTCCCATGGCAAGCAAATTGCTTCCGTTTGTTTTAAATTACAAATTCACTTTGATAAGTGCTGGCTCACATATTGGAGTGTACAGCGATACTGGACTGCTCTCTCTGTGCCACAGGCCTTTTTCCCAATATTTTTTTCCCTGTATCCTTGTAGATGAGGTGATCAGCACTTACACAGTGTTCAAGATGCTGACAAACGGGGTTTATACCATGGTCCAGTGATGGTTTGTTTTGTTCTGTTTTCCAAATAATCCCTAGCATTCCATTTTTTTGGGGAAAGTCCCCCAAAACAACCAAGTCTTGTTTTGATTTTTATGGCATTATCCAGTATTGTACTAGAACCTCATTCCTGAATGGACATAGTCAGCTTAGCCTCTGTAAGTGCCACCAGGAAATTGGGATTTTTGGCATGTGTATGGCAGCTGTATACAACTGGTACTGAAACCCATGTGGCACTTCTTGGGAGTCACAAAGTCTCATTAAGATGATTTGCAAGACTTCATTTGCCCAGTGTACTTACTGTTCAAAGTAATAGCATAATTTATGGTTTGTCCCTCTTTTTCTGGATTTTTTTTGTGCGTTTTGGTTTACTACTATCTATAAACATAGCTTTTGGTTGAACTAGAAAATAAACTGGAATTAGAATTGTCAAGAGTAATTTACAAGCTATTTATGGAGTGTTCTCTGCCTGTGCTATCAGATAAAGCATTTCTTTTTGTTTGTTAAAATCCCTGAGGTTGTTTTTCATGGTTGTTCCTGCTCAATATCAAAGTTTCCCTTTGTCCTTTATACTAAGCCAGCTCCATTTCCTGCGTGTTCGCATTTCTGAACTTTTTTCCTTGCTGTCCTTCAGGTGTGTGAGCAGCTCTCCATCAACATGAGCAAGCTGCTTCACAGCTCTGCTATCAATTTCAGATAAATACAGTCCTTTTCCAGGGACTCCTGGAAAAACAGTCTGTGGCTTGTTTCAAGTCATTCCGTCTTCATTCAGCTGCTGTGAAATCACACTGAAACCTCAGCCTGATATTCCATTCCTTTCTCTGTGCTCTTTGCTCAGGCACAGGCTTTTTTCTGCTTTGTTTTTTTTTTCTCTTGGAGATGTGTTAAATTAGTGGGCATCATAGTAGGACCCTGGTCTGTGTTTTATGAACTTTAGTACCACAGGTAAATGAAGTGAGTTCCACAGAAAGCTGCAGGTGCCATTCAATGTAGCGGAAATACTTCTGTCATCATGTGCATGAGTAAGGAAACTTCCTGTAGTTATGGGAACTGAGATTCTAATTTCACCTGTGTTGTGCCATTAGACTTGCAGGCAGAGTTTAAGAATACTGTGTATTTACCTGTTCTTTTTAATTTGTTTCCTAAGGTACTGCAATGTGAATTGTGACAAGAAAGCATGGGAGATGGGTTTTATTTTCCTGCACTCTTGTTTTCCAGGGCTAGCTTTTTACTGGATATGAATGCTTAAATGTTATCAGGATTCCTGAGAGAGGCTGCATTCGTTTACTCTAAAGAAACTCAACTATTTAGGAGCTGTATTATCAGCAGAGGAAGCAGTTGGGCTGAAGTGCATTGATGTTTGAAGTCAAATTGGGTGATGGGGGTGCTCTGGATGAGGGGGAGGAATGGGCCTGTTGTGCTCAGCTGAAGTGGGAAATGGGGAACCTAACACAGAAGGGAATAAAGCACGTGTCATTGAACCCAGAGGATTATTGGGGAGTGATAAACTGCACTAGGAGAGGCAGATGCCAAAGGTCTTGAGCTACTTGAAGAATCTGGAAGAGAATCCAGAATTCCTGAGTGTCAGACTTGGTCAGGTGTTGGCAAGTAGCCCTGAAATCCATGAACAGCAAACGTGATCTGTTTCTCTCTTCCTAGTTCACACAGCTGCTGTAGGCTAAAATCTTTTATCAGTTAGGACTGTCAGAATTCATGTGACTTCTTCAATTTTAATTTGCCCCCCATTCTCCCTGTGAGTGTGTGTTATATTTGTCTTTAATTACACGTTCACACACGGTCTTCAGTTGGATTCTTACTCGGTTTAATGGGTGGTGTTTGGAGAATGAGAGCTGTACAGTTAATGAAGCCGTTGTCTCCAGGGTTTATGCTGTAGCTTGGTGCAGAAGTCAAGTCACGTAGTGAGTGACACAGATAAATTAGGGAGAAGAAAAATAATGGTCTTCCAATATAAGCCATTCCAGGAGATTGCTGTTCTCATGGCTTTCAGCTCTGTAGTTGTATAAACCAACTTTTCAAATGTCTCCGCAGCATTGCTCATAAAAATGACTTTAATGTCTTGTCACTTCTGTGGAAGGTGTCTTGGATTGCCTTTCCAGACACACCAGCGCAGGAAGGAGCAAGGATGACTTCAGTTACCTTGCTGGAAATCTGAAGGAATCAAGTTCTCTGAACTCAGTCACAGATGGTGCTGTGTTGTGCCAGGGATCACAAACTAGTGGGATGCTGACGAATCCATATCCTATTTCAAGAAGGAAGAGGGCTTAAGACATTTCTAAATCAGAATTGTGTGATTACTTTTTTTTCCCCTTCCTATCAGTCTTGAGGAAATGTTGGGAAAGTTTTGTACTGTAACCCAGCCTTTTCTAGGCTGCTCTGTTTCACTGTCCTTGAGCTGTTTTTTCATATAAATCCAGGGGAAGAAAACAAGAAAATGCACCTGCTCACTACCCAGTTTATTCAGTAATAGAGGCTATTTGATGGCTTTGTGCTCCCTGTGAAATATCTACAAGAAAATGGCCTGAAAGCTAAATGGTGGATAGAATGACTCCTCTCGTCAGTGACAGCAGACTGAACTGCTGAGCATTTGCATGATAAAAAGTTGCATTTATGTACCGAAAAGGGATTTCTTGAAATCCCTTTGGCATTTTATAGTGGTTGTGCTTTGCTGGCCAATTGTTAGGTTTAGACACACCAAAGGCTCACCCAGCACCATTCCTGGGCTGGATCCCTAGAGCCAGAGCACTGAAGGTTTGGAGCCCAGGTTCTTCGGCATGGATCAGTCGTGGCAGACTGAACTGCTTGTCGGACACTCGCTGCCCTGGTGTGAGGTCAGCCCAGGCTAGATGGGAATGAAACACCTTCCTCATAATCTGACCTGATATTGGCTGAATTGAATCCAACTGACCTGACTGATAGTCCAGCGTGAGAAAGAGTGTAAAATAAGAGTGGACAGGAACTTCACATTTTATGAAATGATGTTGCATTTAAACCACTCAGAGGATTTTTATTTCTCGCTTTTCGTAACTTTTTTAAGCAGTGTATGGAGAACTATCTTGTAACTAACCAAACGATTGTTAAATCTCTCTGAAATGACCTTCACAAAGCCATTTTCTCTGGCAAATTTTTTATCACCAAGGATTGTTAGGGATGGTAGCACATTTGTACCAATTAATGTGGAGAGTTTGTAACTTGAAGTTAAATCCAGAAAGCGCTTTGCTATGAACACAGAAAATAAGTTCTCTGCAGTGTATATGTGTTGGTGGTTGTGGGGTTAGAGAAATTTTAGTGAGCCACTCTAAACATATTCTTTAATATTAACTGTGGTGGTTTATTTTCCCTGTCTTTGAGGAAACTTTATAGCAACAGGTACCTTTACCCAACAGCAATTTTTTGGTAAAGACAAATGGTGAATAAAGGAAATGTTTCTGGAGTGCTGAGATACGGTGATGGAGATGGACAAACAAAGTGCTTAATTCAGCAAAAGACAGGTATTTTTCAGTGAATGATTTATATGAATGCGATTAAGGATGAGAAGAATTCTGAAGTACTATTTGATCTACTTGATGGTCTGAACTTCCAAGATTTGCTTATATAATAGTCTTCTGTTTTTAATACCATGTCTAACAAATACAGGTGTAAGCCTTTTAAGAACTTTTTCTGTCAATTTGAGCTTAAAAAGTAAAATTTTGGCTATGGGTAATTAGGCTTGATGATATGCCGTTATTGTACAAGGAACACTAACAGAATAGATACTTTTTCATCTTACCACATACTTTTGTCTTTTTGATATAATTATGAGAAGAAGTAAATAAACTCTCCCCCTTGCAGGTAAAAAACTTGGATGTTTTGCTTGCAAATTTTCATTTAAGTTATTTCCTTTGTTACAACTGGTTGAGAATTTTATATAAAGTTGGAAAAACTTTTTTTTTTTTTTAGAATCAACAGTCCCATGTTATTACCAGATAGACAATAGCACATGAAGAAGAAAAGCAATAAAACAGAATGTGAATTTTTGAAATATTTACACCGACTCCATTTGCTCAGTTATTAAAGGGGCTTAGAATTCTTGAGGATGACCTTTAGTTGAGTTGTTAACCAGTTCTATTCGGTTTTCTTCTAATTAAGTGAAGAGCACTTAGAACCTGATATTTCAAGGTGTCAGAAAATCAAAGCTGACCTTTCACCTTTCTTTAGGCTTATTTTTTATCATTAATGATTTTTTGCTTTTCTCCAATTGCCTTTGGAATCACTTGCTCTGTTTGGAAGTGGTAATAGCATTGTGTGTTGCCAAAGTGATTTCAGCACTGGTTAGTGTTGACCTGCTCGTTGTTGAAAGTTTGAGGGAAAAATAATGGAGTGAAGGAAGGGGCTGTGGTATTTTGTGCTGATTTTTCCAAACCCTAGTCTTTATGGGGACAAAATACGTTTGTTATTTATTTCTTGTTTAATTCAGAATCATGTGAGTCCATTCTTGACCTGTCAGGTTTTTTTCAGGCTGAAGGGTCTTAGTTATTTCTTCTATACAAGGAATTTGGTACCTTGTTACTGTGTAAGCTATTTCCAGCTCAGCTGCTGGAAGAACAAACTCATTTAAGATGCATCTTTGGCTGGTTCAGATTTCAAGTATAAGCAGGGGAAAATGAATTTTAAGACTTACCCAATGCCTTTTAGCTCCAGATGAAATCAACCATCATAAAAATATATGTGCCATTTTTCTTTCACACATCCCATTCAGGATATTACTGTGGATTCTAATCTAAGCCTTGGCCACTGTGAACCAAATCCTAGTGTGGTGATCAAACTGCATCTTCGGGTCTGATTTGACCATAGTAACACATTGGAAACAAGGCAAATTAATAAAAACAAAGTCTTTCCAATTTCAGCATTTGCAGGGCTTCTGGACTGCTAGAAACTTGAATAAATGTTGCAGCCTAATAGAACAAAAGGAGGTTTTAAGTCTCCATGCAAACTTCAGCTTTCTGGCTTTCCTGTATTGTATTAACATTTTAGTGTCCCGGTATTTGAGAGAAATGAAATGTTCAGCAGAGCAGTGTGTGTGGAACTGTAAGTCTGTGTCTCTTCTCAGCCATCCCTCCTTCTAAATATCGGTGTAAAGATTGATTCTGAGAAGATCTGTGTGCGAAACAGAATTTATATAACATTAGGAATCAACTTGGAGGCAGGCTGGTAATTTTAAGTAATCAATCAACTTCTAAAAATCCAACTAACATTTCTTCCATTAAAATTCTTTGGTTTTGTTATGTTTCTGTCATGACTGTTATGTTCTGAAATAATTTGAATGTTCAAAATTATTTTAGTGAATCTGCAATTGAGCAAGTCAAATTTATCTCTTGTCCTGCAAACCAATTATAGTAAATAACAGTCATTCAGAACCTAAAAACTGTAATAACTCTGACAGAATTATGAGCATACTAATGGGTCATTTATTATCAGATAAGTTTGCTTTCATTGAAAATGAATATATACTCGGCTGTTTTTCCTTCTAACTCGAGAATGGCTGTTCAACCAAAAAAACTTGAAAGATAGCCTGCTATATTGCTGTAATACAGTTCTACCTCATATTGTGTTAACAAAGATCTATTAGATGGGAATAATATTTCACCACTAACAGAACTGATCCAGTTAATTTTGATTTCAATGGAGCATTTGTTAATGCTTTACAGTTTTCTGTCAACCTGGATAGTAATGGCCAGGGGAAAAAAGTATCATCTGGTTTTGCTGTTGCTAAAAAGAGAATTTGTATTAAAGACTGTTCTCACCATTTTAAGTTGTCTTCCTTACCAGGAAGAAGATGTTTTTATTTGCTAACTTCTTTGTAGGGTGGATCTGTGGAGTAAAATATCAACAACAAAGCAGTCACCATGGAGACACTAGGTGGTCTTTCCTCTAAAATTTGGCCAATGAAACTGTCATTGTGTTTGCAGATAAATTTGAAAGTACATGTACTGAAATCAGATATGAATAATCCATATATTTTTTTATTCAGCAGCAGTAGTAATCATGTGCACGTCTGGATATGCACTATCTAACACTGGTATGATTTCTGTACCAAAAGCTAACAGACAGTGTAGGTTCTGAGTAAGGCCAATGTTTTTTTGGGCTATGGACTTTCTCTTAGATGCATCTTGGTCTGTTACTTGCTCTAAAATTCAAAAGTCTTTCTTACATCTGTAATGCCTTCAGATAACCTTTGAGAGAAACCTGATGCTTCTTTGATCAAGATATCTGATCTAACTTGAGATTTAGGCATGAGCTTTGTGTTTAATTGTGGGCCTGAGAGGGGAAGAACATCAGTTCATCTGTTGCCTATAGCTGGGGGCACTTTTGAGCAATGTTTTAATAGGGTAATTGATGGATATGATCAACCAGCCTCATCTATAAAATCCCAAGGAGATGGAAGAGGCTTTTTTAGTAAAGAATAGTTAACAGAAGGGTTCAGAAAGATTGCCCATCATGATTAATATATCAGTAAGTGCCAGGAGAATCTAAGCCTCAAAGTGCCAGGGAAAGAGTTAGGAAGAAGAAATCTTACTTCTGCTGAACTTAATCCAAGGGGACTTCAGGCAGGATGATAGAATTTGGACTTGTTAATAACTTTTAATTTCATTGGTGAAACAGCAGGAAACTAAGGATAGAGGGAGACATGTGAAGATGTAAGTCATCAAAATACCTTTTATTCTTCCAGAATCTTGGAAGAAATAAAATACTTGGAAGCACCAAAATGTTGTGTATGAAGTAATAGCTTCACAGTGCTTGAAAGGAAGGTGTTTTGCCAGCAGCTCACTTCTAGAGCAGGCAGAGATGGGATGCAAAGCCCGGTTGTTATTTATTCCGGCATTGGGATGTCCAGCTCGGGAATGTGGCGCGGTGCTGGACTCGGCAGTGCCAGGTTAATGCTGCATCTTAAATGCCTTTTCCAATGTAACAAATCTGTGCTTTGTTGAGGAAAACTCACTGTGACTCAATGTGCCAAGAGGAGGGAAAGAAAAACACCTAAGGTCAATCTTCAGAGGTGCAGGGCCCGTGGTGAATGGGGCTGTGGTGGGATGGTTGTGTTCACCTGCTGGGCTCTCTCTGGTCCTCTCTCATCTGATCTCAGTTAACTTAGAGGGAATTTCTGGTGCAGCTCTATTTGCAGTTCAGTTTTCTCAAAGGTCTGTTTCTCCTTTCATTGTTAATTCAAATTGGGTTTTTTTCTGTGTTTCTTTTCTGTTGGCCTCCAACAGTAGGGCTTTTGTGCAACTGTAATGTGTTTAAATGAATATATGTTTTGATGCACTCTGATTTGTGATAAATAACTTTATTCTTCATCTTAGTTTTGTGTGACAAAGCACCCTCTATCAGTGTCACATTGTTGTAAAGCTGTTTATATCAGTCTGCAATTTTTTTACCGTATTGGTGTTTTTGTGAGCATCATTAGGTGTTAATGACATTTGTGGAGAAAACCAATCAGGAGAACTAGACTTTAGCTGGTACTAGTAAACGAATAACTGTGTATCTTTCCTAAAGGCATTATGAAAAAACATGTTACAGACCACCTTCATAAGAGATTTTTTTATTTGAAAGAAAATGAAATGGACAAAGTTTCAAAATTGGAAAATTCAATTTCCAAACAAATCTGAAAGACTGAACTTGTCTGTGGTTAAATTCTTTCCTGCTGGCAAATGGGTACTTGCAATGCCTTGCTGTTCCACTTGAAACTATTTTGGGTGTGACATTGAGATAACCCTGTAACTCTTGGTTTTGATGATGATGAGGCACTCCCTTAGTCATCGTTAGTCATGCCACTAAGTATGGACAATACAAAAGAGCAGAAATGTAAGGCCAAATGCTGATTTGAAAAATTTGTTATGTAGTGATTCTCTGCCTAATACTGAAGAGTTGTAATTTAGCTTATAATAAAGGAACTAGGAGCTCAGCGGAATTGTCGCGCCCTTTTTTTACGTTGTTTCCATTCTTCAAGTGTCTATTTAATTCACTGAATACAATACCTTAAAAAAATAATTCCTTAAAACAGGACTGAAGAGTGTGCTGCTGATTATAATAAGATGAAATATTAAATGTGGATGTTTTGGCTAGGAAAGCATGCAGAGGAATTTATTCGGTCACTCCTCGAGCCCGCGTCCACTCCTTCACACAGCTTGAACCGAGCTGCTGTTTTCTGTAGCTGTGCCCACTCAACCATGGTTTCTTGCAAGAACTGAGGGGAATCCTGGAGTTTTTATTATTTAGGTTGTGATGTTGTTGTTGTGTATACGTTTGGTTGGCAGCCTTTAATAGAAGTCGGTTGTTTTTGTGCTCTCCAAAGCAAGAGCAGGACAAGTGCTTGTTTCTGCCTGATATTATACCTGTAAATAAAATGATGTGTTAGCACCTGGAAGTGTCAACTTCCATGCTATAGCTTCAATACACTCAGTTTTATCTTGTCGTGTTTTATTTGTTGGTGGTTTTGGCTTGGTGTTTTGTTGTTGTGGTTTTTTTTTTTTTTTTTGTTCATTTAGTTTTGTTGTTTGTCTGTTTTGGGGTTGGTTGTTTGACGGTTTTTCTTGTTGTTTTGGTTTTTTTTTTTTTTGTTTTTTGGTTTTTTTTTTTTTGGTCAACTACACATTTCACTCTCTTAGGTCCCTTACCATGAAATTTTCCACCTGTCGCCAAAATGATTTTATGTAACTTCTTACGAGATAGCAAAATTGTTGTCTTATGTACTTAACTAAGGATGGGAAGAGAAAAGATTATGATGGGGCACTTCAGCTGCAGGGGTCTCAGAAGAGCATTGCCACAGATGAAAAAGCAGTTTGTAAAATGTGGATGCTCCTGGGCGGCTCAGAGAACCTAGAGAATGTAGTCAAAGATGGCATTCAGATGATAGGGATGAATGACTGGGAAGCAGATTTAAGAGGGCAGAGAAGGAATGAATTATTTTCTCCTTGGTTGTTTCTGGCAAAATCTGTTGGAAAATGACTGTTCCGTAGGAAATCCTGATTTTTTTTTTTTTTTTAATTGTCACTAAAGTTCAGGGAAAAAATTTTGCTTACCACAGAAATAATACCCCAATAATTTAGTTTTGGGTGTATTGAAGTTTTTTTGCCTACCTGATGTTGAATCATTCCTATTCCATTTGGAAAAATCAAACCATTATAGATTGAAATTTATCAAAATTCAAACAGAAAAAGAGAAAAGTCAAGTTGTAACAAAATGGAAAAATCCTCAAGTGTTTCTAAACTTAGCAAGATGGAAAATATTTTCAAAGTGTTCTGAACAAAACCAATTTTGACTTACAATGTTGAACAGAAATTTCCTTATCACAGCAGGAAGTTCAATGGATGACAATCAGGCTGCTTGTAGAGGAGTCCAGAGTTCTTGTTTATATTTGCCTAAAACAACTTGAGGTGAGGGAGTGTTTTGTTTTTTTTTTTTTCTAAGCAGCTTTTAAGGGATTAATGTAAGGAGATCTCCTGCAAAGCTGACTGAGAAGTGCCACAGAAACAATCAGTTCTATGTTTGTGTGTTTTTGCTTAGGGTTGTACTGTCAACAAAAGCAGTAAAACAGACTTTCCAAATTTGTGTAATCCCAAAAGAATGTACAGAAATTGTACAGTGCTGATGGTGGACTAATGAAATAGGTATATATGCAAATAGGAGGATGCAAGTTTTGTATACTTATTATAGATATGGCAAAAAAACAAAAATCCAGGCAAGACCAAGAATTCCTGCTGCTTGTTTCAATACCAGGTTTGTTTGTAGTAGAAGATATACCTGGGCAACAGTGAAGAAAAAGGCTTCAGAACTTTTCACGGCAGTTCAAACTTTCCTTTTTCAGAGTTTCAGAATTTATCTTGGTTTTTTTGTGCATGTTTATGTTGATATCATTTGCCAGGATTCCCAACAGGATACATGATCTGTCCGTTCCAGTGAGGTTTCATCCATGTTTCTGTGCTTAAATTTTAGGATACAGCTATAGCTTGGCTACTCCTATAAATTCTTATTTAAAGATAAGACATCTGTTCTTACATGATCAGTATGCGTGGTTTCAGCCCATGTAACAGGAATCAAATACAAATGCATGGAAATTCAAGTGCCCACAAGTACTGGTTTCCTTGGAACTTTGCTGTAGGTATTGTGTAACGAACAAATAACTTCAGATAAATGAATAATAAATGAATGCTGGTGTATCAGTATGTCTTTTTGTCTTTTCTAAGGGGAAATAAGCCTCTATCAGCTCATTTTTCCTTATTTTTAGGAGTACATGTCAATTACCATGCATTTATGAAGTAGTTAACCCCATCAAAAAAAAGCATCAAACCCCCAAAAATCTAAATATATTTCCAACATTGACATGTACCATAAATTAATATGGAGTCTTTAATGGGATTCAATTCCATATCAGGATTTTTGGTGTGTTGTTGGTTTTCTTTCTTTTTTTTTTTTTAATGGTAAATTGGTATGTTCTGTGACTGGATTTCCAGAGTTGGTACTGTGGGTGAGGAGAACAGTGTTTAGGTGATTAATGTTTTTTATTTATATTCTTTCTGATTTCTACGAACTTGAAATAATAAATTAACCCATATATCTAAAAAAGCAGGCCCTCAGTCTTTACCAAGAACACAGTGATGCAGTGTTTGTGGTGTTTTTAGCAATCTCAAAAGATAGGTAAAGATCTCTACTCCAAGTCAAAAATATTATCTTGCACTGGGACGTATTTTTATTTATGTGGTAGGCAACACTGCAGTTCTGTTCCTTCAAGAAACTTTGATTTTGGTCGAGATCATAACTTATTTTAGCTATTTTTTTTTTTCAGTGGTGTATTTTCTATTTACATATGTACTTATAAAAGAAGTGGTGCTTTCCTGCATCTTCTCAATAATTAACCAATTTTCCCTCTCTGAACCCTTCACAGAACAGTACTTTAAAACATTAGCACTCAGTGTATTGTTCATTTATAAAGCTCTTGTTCATTCATGGACAATCTATTAAGACTTGATTGCTGTCAAATAATAAGAAACATTTTGGATCAATTGATTATGAGTAAATATAACATTTATTCCTGACTTTATCTAGATTGTATCAGGCAAATTAGGAAGCTTTTCAATAGACAGCAATTATTTCAAAGTCAGGGTCCATGATTGTAGATTCCCTGAAGAATAGGGAGTGTTAATCTCAGTCTCTTTGAGTACTTTAGATTTCTGTTCAGAAATTTAGTTTTCAAGAATGTGTTTTTCTGAAATNAAGAATAGGGAGTGTTAATCTCAGAAATTTAGATTTCAAGAATGTGTTTCTCTGAAACATTCAGGTAGTTTTGGGGAGATATTTTACTGATAATCCCAAGTCCTCTTTCTAGCTGACTTTTTTTTTTCCTTTTTCAATGTGAAAACCTTGATTCTGAGCGGAGGTTTAACCTTCCAGCATGGGAGATGTTAAGTGATTCTGCCACAGTCTGACTTATTTTCTCAAGAGAAGTAAAACTCTTAGGTAAATAACAGGAATAGTAATCATATATTGGAAAGCCCACTAATACTTTTGGATTTTTCTGAACCTTAATATTTTGAATAGCCTGGCCTTCAAAGGGTTTTCATACTTTGTCTAGCATTATGAAATTCCAGAATATTTATTCTGTGTATGTAATTTTACATAGAAATACCTGCAATTTTTCAGTGTGCTTGCCACACTTCTTAAGTAGATTGGACTTTTCATTGAAGTTCCTGTTCACTGTCAATGCTGTTCTTCCTAAGAGATGAGGAGATACAAGAAAAAAGTTTGTACTAGATCTTTTACTCCCTGGGATAGGTTGTATCAAAAGGATCGTTCTTGATGTATTTTGCAAGTAAATAATTTTAATTGATTAGCTTTCACTTATTTTATTTGTGCTGCAGCAACACTTTTATCACTACAATCACATGAAACATACAGAAAGCGCTAATATTTTGTGTCTTTTGGTTTTAGTCCTTTTAGTTGTTTGCTTGCTGAGTCCCAGTGCAAGATCAAGTCTGGCCATTGAATTGTAGTTTTATGGTGACTTTTTTTTTTTCTTTTGCTACATTAGCAACTGGGTTTTCTGTTAACCACAGAAGCCTTTAGATATTTTTCTCCTACTTAAGTAGAATGTACTTATGTTCTGGGAGGTTGAGGTTAACTTGATTTCTCACTTGAATTGAAAATCAATTCAACTACCCCTTAGTCATAATGCTATAAATGACATTTTAGAAGCTGATCTAGTGTTGAATTATATTTGTGTTTGTGTGGGGAATTGAGTCCTAGCTTCCTGAAAAAGAAGTTTTCATACCATGACAGTACTTTTTTTTTTTTTCTTTTAATAGCATCTGTGTTAGTGAGAATTAGCTAGAAATTGTTTTGCCAAAAGATGGAGGAGGTAAAATTTTATGACTTTGCTTAATTTTTCTTTTGTTTTGGTTTTATGGGCTTTTCTTGCATGGAAAAAGCATAATGTTTTTTTTTTTTTTTTTAATGTGTGAGTTTTCTGAGGGCCTTTTCATTAAGTGCTTGGGGTTATGTTGCAGCTCATTAAGACAAATTCAGTAAAGAAGAAGAAATACTAAAAGGAAGAATAATACTTGGCTGTCCATAATAAGACATTTTTAGTTTTGGGGTTTTTTTTTTCTTGTTTTGATTATGCTCAGGATTCCTTCAGATAAATTTGTCAGAGACTAGTTTTCCTGATGAAATTTCTTGTTACTTCTAAAACAAATCTAAAAAAATTCATTAGTTCTGTTAGGTTTTTTTTTCTTTCTTTAGTCTCATCTACTAATGACTCTGAAATGAAGTTTATGCAGTTCTGCCATTTGAGTAACTTCCCCTTTTTGTCTTGCTTTTTTTTTTTTTGGTCACTTCATGAACTGGTGTAAATTTGAGAGAAATTAAATATTGCTATTAGTTTTAGCTTAGTTGTTGGCTATATTTGCTGTTGGCTAATCACATGTGTGATTCGGTGTGACTCAGCACATCTGTGTTTTTAAACTAACTGTGGCCACCAGCTGTTGCTGCAGGTCAGGCTGTTATTGAGTGCTGGAGCAGACAAAATGTGGACGTTGGTGGGAGTGAGGGTGTGTAGAGGTGGAAAGGTTCACAGGGGAAGTTGTTGTTGGGTTTTTGGGTGGAAATGCAGGATTCAAATCCAGGGGAGGCTGGATTGCTCCAGCTGGATTGCTCAGACAAAATGTGGGTGCTTTCCACTTGGGTGCAGGTGTGGAGTTCCTCTGCAGAAGGTCCAAGGGCTGGGTGAGCTGAGCCATGCTGTGGTTTGGGGACTCTCCAGAGTCCCATTTCTTATAAATGTGTGTCTGTGGAAGGCACAGAGCATGAGCATGAATGGCATGGAGAACTTGGAACAGTATTCAGATTTCTGAGTTTAAGGATATCATGTTTATATTGATAAAAATGAGTCACAAATTGACTGAAGAAATGTGAACTTCATGGCAGTATTCAAGGATATGTGCTCAGTTTTATGCTTAAGTGTATTCACAGTCAGCTATGATATAGAATATCATTTTCTGTTGATTTTTAACATGGCAGAAAAGAACAAAAATCTCAAGCATCAATGAAGTTGGCAGGCAAGTGCTTGTGTCTGACCTGGTTTTTCTTCATGACTTCTTCAAACTTTGATCTGGAAGCTTCCAAGTTACCTCATAGATCACTATGAACTCATGCTATTAAAAAAAAGTAGTATCATCATTGTGTTTTTGTGCTGTCGAATGAGCCTGTTTTGCACTAATGTTGTAGCTGTGACAGCCAGGAATTTGTTTTTGTTAAACGTGGGTCACATTACCACAAACTTCAGTGGGGACATGTTGTGTGTTTGAAGGCACCAGAAGTTGTGCATTCATAAACTGCTGGTTTAGTATTTCTTTCTCAAAACACTACTGAACTGGCCAGGGCAAAAGACCAAGTACTCATCTTGGATTTTTATTTTCTAATTACTGTGTTGGCTATATTAAGTTTTTACCAAATCTTTTATGGTCAGTTTGGTACTATTGCTTGTGAATTTAATAGAAAGAGGTAAAATAAATAGTTACAGCTAGCCCAGATATATAAAGATGATCTGCTTTAATCTAGTAAAGCCATGCTGATTTGATATGTTGTACATGAGGATAATTTGGTCTCTATGACTAGGAAAAATCCACTTGACCTTTTTTGGTTTCCCATCTGTTAAAGGGTGATTGCTGCCTTTTGTCAGCTGCAGGACAGTAATACTTGAAATAAATCTGTGCATGAAAAGTGTTGTGGACTTTGGTATTTTGTGACTTTAAGCACCATAAGAATGAAACTTAGTTTAGTAGCTATGAGAAGTAAATAGGTTTATAATGTGTCTGCAGGATATGATTAATTTAGAGCACTAAGTAGTTCCAATTTTGTTAATGGATTACAGTATTTATATGGCATAAACTCTCTACTCTCCACCAGGTAAACTTTTGTAGAGAAAATTGTGTGTCACTACGTGAAATACCAGTATTGAGGACAGTTATTTCTTCTCACACTTTCATGGGTTTGTTCATATTTGTAGAAAACATACACTTCGTTTTTCAAGGTAAGAAAAGCCTTGATGAAATGGCTTTAGTTTTTTGGGGTTATTTTCTTTGTAGGTTAGGACTTTTTTGCTGTTTACACTGTCTTGGCTGAGTAGGTATCAATGCAGCTGTGAAGTTCTATGGGCCTTAACAATTTTTGTGTACTAAGTTGTGATTGGAAAGCCTCTTCCCTTCATGAAATAAAAATTAATAAAAAACCACAGAGAACTGATGTTACTGTATATGCTTGCCTGATAAAGAAAGATTGTGTTGGCAGATAAGCAGTGTAATGACTTTGGGCTTTAGTACCTGTTGTGGCTCAGTAATGTTGATTCTATCCCAATGGAATCTACTTGATTATCTTTTTAGGACATGGAATAAACAAAGAAAGCCATTTGCTATAGGACTTTGTAAGGGAGCACTTGTGGTAGTGGTATATAATACCATTGCAAATATTGTGCACTGCATAAAGAGTGAGATTTATTCTTTTAAATTTTGTAGCAAGTAGAAAATGTCATTACAAAATGATGTCTTCATCATACATCAGAAAGTTATAAGTTCTAAAAAGAGCAAATTCTAGGATTTTATTGTATGGGATGTGTTCTGAAATTTTACAATAGTTTGTATGTAATGTCTTGGTTTGAGCCTTAGTGGTAGAAGTGAAATATCTGGGAGCATTAGGATTTTCTCAAGTTTACATGCTTTTAGAGAAATTATATTAAATATCTCTTTTGTTAATGAAAAAATTAATCTTCCTGTTTGTTTAAGAATAGTATTCTCCCTTCTCCCAAACCATAGAACCTACTAGGAACTGTATGTAAGAAAGCAATGTAGCTCAAGTAACCTTCTTTCCTCTCATATGGTTCACATGAATTCTGATTCTTTTGTCCCAATTATCGATGACAATCAGTGACAACAGTAGTCAAGTCAGATTATCCTTTTGAAAGCAGTGGGGATTTTTGTTAGTTTTTATTGGGTTTTTTTCCTTTTCCTTAAAGAAAATATAGGCCATATTTTTTTTTTCTGGGAATATTAAAAAAATTCATGCAATGTCCTCTTTAGCACAGTGTGCAACTGTACTGTCTTAGTTTCAAGAAAGACTTGGTGAAATTAGGGAAGATTGAGAGAAAAGCTGGTAATATTATCATAGTTGTGATGTAGCTGCCAGTGAAGAGAGATCAGAGGAGCCTCAGCATTTCAGTCTGAAGTTGAATGAGGGAGAGGACTAAAGTTTAAAAAAAAAAAAATTTAAGTGGTCAAGAAAATGCAGACGTGATTGGGAAATAATGCCAGTGTTAGGAATATCTGATGAAAGGAGCAGAGATATGTAAAATGGAAGAAAAATATGGTCAAGTTGATGTGCTTTCACTGGTGTCCCCCTCTGCTGACAGAACTGGGTTAGCTGAGCTACTGGCTTGAACCAAGAGAGGATTTAATAGATAATAATGAATTCATAGTAAAACTTTGAGAACGATCCCCAGTTCATGTGTCTGTAAGGATATACAAAAGGCTTTTCAGCATGAGGCCACATGTTTTTTCATTTTGCATATTAATGCCCTCTTGGAACTTAAAGGAAAATTGCTATTGTTTGGGACAGAAATCTCTGAAAACAACTCAAACCTGCTGTTGATTCAGTAGGAGACCTTGTAAGCCTCTTTCCTAACAATCCTGCATACTAAGTTTGCAAGACAGCAGATATTTGGGATTTTACAATAGGCATTGTTGAAATTTCAAGTTTTGGGAGGTGCAGTGGCTTCCCCCTCCTCCCCTCTTATATTTTGAGGCTTTGATAGGTGTAGATCCTGGAAAAAACCTTGGAACCCTGTGAGCTTTTACTTCCCAGTGCAGTAAACTAACCAATGGGGGAGACTGCTCTTCACAACCCCGACTTGCAGTGTCCTTGCAGTGCATGGCTCTTCCTCCCTTGGGATGGTTTGTTTTTGCTGAGGTTTGTTTTTGAGGGGTTAAACCACACCCAGACAGCCACTCACTCAGTCCCCCACAGTGGGATCAGGGAGAGGATCTGAAGGGTAAAAGCTGGAAAACTGATGGGTTGAGATCAAGGCAGTTTAATGGGGAAAGCCCCAGCTTCACACACCAGCAGAACGAAACAAGGGGTTGATTCCCCACTTCCCATGGTTGGGCAGGTGTTCAGCCATTTCTGGGAGAGCAGGATCCCATCACACCTAAGGATGGCTCGGGAAGACAAATGTCATTGCTCCAAATATCCCCCCTTCCTCCTTCTTCCCCCTACTTTATTACTGACCACGATGCCATATGGGCTGGAATATCCCTTTGGTCAGTTTGGGTCACCTGTCCTGGCTGTGTTTCCTCCCAGGCACCCCCATCCCCTCTGCCAAAGGAGAAAAGGCTGAGACTCTGTGCAAGCCCTGTGGAGCGACAACAACAACAAAAAAAACTCTATATTATCAACTCTGTGCTCAGCCCAAAATGAAAACACAGCTCTGTACCAGCCACTGGGAAGAAAATTGACTCTACCCCAGCTGAAACCAGCACAAGGCCACACCTTTTATGGGTATTATGAGGACAACATGAGCCCCTTTTGTGTTCTCTTGGGTATTATGAGCCCCTTTTGTGTTCTCTTGCCTGTCAGGTGAATTTTGGATGTGTTCAAGCAGACCTGTTAGTCCCTCCAAGTGGGACAGGAGCGGCAGAAAAGGATAGAAGGTTCTTGCTGGGATGGATTAGCAGTAGGTTATCTATTGATCGCTGCTTCCATGTGGTCCCTTATATAAGTTAAACTGCATCCATGCTATTGTCTGCCAATGTGGTGTTCAAGACAATGACTGAATGGAACCAGTTGAAGGTATGTGGTTTGAATTTATTAGCAGTGTTTTCCTGGAACATAAACTGATTCCTGACTCAAATAGGCTTTGTTTGAGAAACTGTGTAACTGTTCTGTTCATAGAACAGTACATCCTATTTGACTTCATTTCCTTTCAGTGTCTTTTGAAAACCTTTTCAGGTGTTCAATAGGAACACAGCCAAATCCACGCCAGACAGGAGCAGTAGTTAAGTGCACTTATACTTGGTGTGTGCAGTACATCAAATATAATGGGAACATAACAATATACTGTTGAATACAGCGGTGGGTTTTTTTTTTAAACTCAGCCTCTTTAATAGTAACTTTTAATGCTGTGGTTTCTAAAACTTATAGTTTACTGCACTATTCTTTTTATAACTGTAATACTTGTTTCCCTGTATTTTCAAGAAATTGAAATTGCATTAGGTTTTTTTTTGTTTTTTTTTTTGTTTTTTTTTTTTTTTTTTTTTTTTCAAAAAACCCTCTCTGTGTGAACAAGTTGTTAAAATTACAGATGTAGATGTGATGTTTTAGTGTTGTCCCTGTTTGATTTAGTGGCTTTTTTATATTCCAAGTGTTCTAATGCAAGTGATCAAGAAAAAAGAGATTTGTTTTGGAAGAGAGGTTGATAATGCCAAATGTGGTATTCATCATTCCATGAGAGCCATGAGCCTTTGAGGAGCAAACTTGAGGGCAGAACTGTGGCAGGTGTCTGCCTGCATGGAGGTCACTGCAGAAATGGAGCCATAATGTTGATTCCATCTTCACTTTTTCTTGTGTTCCATGAGCTGATTATTTGTTGGAATTCAAATGTGGTTCTTTGTTCTGTCTCAGGCACCGTCAAAATCTATTGCACATTAGGATAATGCTTTGCTCACTTTGGAGATTAGGATTTTTTTTTGTTTGATTTTAAAATTTCATTAAATCATTCTAGAACACACTAGCATTGTAGTGGTAGTGAACATTGACTTGCCATCTTTTTATATTTAACCTTCCTTGAATTGGTTTTTGGATGGCTTTTCCTTGCTGCTTCATAGTTAATGTTTCCTTTATGTTTCAGATTATATCTTTCCTTGTTTTGAGATGGTTAATTTTCCATGAGTTGGTTTCATAACAGAGGCATTCAAAAGTGCTTCTACTTGTTTCTTCAGGTTTACCAGAGGGTCCCTCAGTTGTGGAAGGAAATCAAAAATATGAAGCCTGGATTTTAAGGCTTGGTTTCATGCCAAATAGGGTTACACAGAAAAGTAAGATTGCTTACATCCATTTCTCCATTAAATATCTTCCAGTAGTTGAGTCAGATAAAAGACCAAGATGGTTTGTGTCACTCAGCAGGAGGGAATTTAGGCAGTCTGGGTGGGAGGTGACCTGTGTGTGCCCGAGATCCCAAAATGGGGTTCTGGCTGTGGCCTTGGAAAGGGATTTTCTGTCTCTTCCAGTGTTGTGCATTTTCAAACGGTGTGTGAATTGTAAACTTGAAGGGAGTGGTCAGTTACAGGCAGAACTGCTTTCATCTTTTTAACTGGAGGGTTTTTCTGAATGCCACAGTTCTGAAGGAGAAGGGGAAAACTGTTTTGTTGTGAGATAAAATAAATTCTGTTAGCGTTGAGACCTTGGGCATGTAGTAAAGCCTGAAGGCTGGATCATGAAAAAAAATTGATATGACACTGAGAACTCGAAGGAAAAATTACTGTTTGGAATTTTATCATTTTTAATCTGATTATGGAGTTAAACTGTTAGGAAAACTGCAAAGTTATCAGACTATGGGTATCTTAAAATATTTTATTAGCAACACAAACAACACAGAGTTACTCAATAACTCTCATAGAGACGTTATAGGTAGTTGTTGGAAAATGTCAATGTAGTGTTTAGCTCCTCGTACTGTATTTCAGGGGCAAAATGGAATCAGGATGGAGGGAGAAAAGAACAGTAATGGGAAATTCATGAGTAACACTATCTTGAAAGTCATAAATTAAAAATAGGGAAGTTGCACAGCAGCATAATGAAGATGCTAATTTTGGAAAGGTTTCCATTTCAGGTGAGATTAAACACACTTATGTGCACACTAGGACTTGGAAAAGAGGCAGCTGAGATGGGTGTAACAGTAGCATACAACTATCAAGTACCTGAAGAAGAGGAACAAACAAACTTTATTCACAAAATAATATCTTGGCTTGAATATAAATAAAACCTTAGGCAACTGGCTTAAAATTAAAAGCACCTATTCACAAATCAAATAATTACTGTGAACTTTGTGGATTCAGAATACTACAGTTGCCCAAGCACCAACTTAGAAAGCTATTACAGAAATTAACACATCTGCTTAATGACCATTCATACCATTTATATGTGTAATTCCAGGTACCTCAACTGCAAGTTGTTGTAAATGAGGATAATGGAGCTCTCTGTCACAAAAGAACCCCATATTTTAGTTTATGTCTTCTTTGGGCCCCTGTCAAAGCGTGATTGAGTATGTGGAGTTGGGTTTTCAGCTGTTTGTGTGCTCCTTGTATAGGAAATTAGGCTCCTTCAGAGGAATAACTGTTGCTCTAAATTCCCACTTCACCCCTACTTTGACCACTTAGTATAGATTGGTAGCTATTCAAAAGCAAAAACTGTCCATTATTCTACATTTGCAGGTTCTTGTAGGACTGTGGTGCTTGAATTTTCTGTGTAGGAAAGCCAAGAAAGCTAAAGAAAACTTATTAAATTCCCAAGTCAAAGTAGTCTATGAAAAGCATCATTCAGTTGTAACCTGGTGAGCAGGACTGTCAGTCTTCAAAGTATTGCTTAATGAGCCTTAAAAGAAGTTGTTTTTCTTGTACTAGATAAATCTTCAGCAGGTTTTATAGTTCTAAAACGTGCTGTTGGAAAAAGAAAAATTGAAAAATTAATTTAGGAAGCAGAGAAAACCATCATTTGCACTGATTGCCTCAGAAACAAGTCCACCAGGTGAAGGGTGGGTGGTTTCTGTACTTGGTTAATTGACTGATATTCAGTTGAAGATTTATATAATATAAAGATTAAAATGAATCTTATGAATCTTAGTTTTCATAGTTACCTTTGCATCTTTTATTCATGAAATCAGCTCCATAAAATAATATTCTTGACTGAAAGGTAACCATGTTGTGTCTGTACCAAGTTGACTTCCTTAAGTGGCAAGAAAAAAAATGGGGAGCCCGTCAATGCATAAACTCTGTAAATCATTATTAAGTGATATGAGAAGGCTTAATAAAATACAGGAATGTTTTAAGGCTGAGAGTAAGGTGTTCAAAATAAGTAGATGGAGTGCTTTTAAAAATGTTTTAGCATCTGCCTTGTTAGCTTGGGTTACTATGATCATGGGAAGAAAATAGAAATAAGAGTAAGAATTTTTGAATTTTTGAAGCTGTAAGAGAGGGAAACTCTCCCTGAAAAGACCAAGAGTTTTTCACTACAAATACTTTAAATGAATTTCCTGTAGGAGGGAACTTGTGCAACTCGATATGACTCACAGAAGTAAAATCAACCTTACAGCCAAGTTCTTGGAATGGAGGAAGGAATAAATTAAAGGATTAGGCAATTTAACTGATGGTCAAGATCTTCCAAGTGCTAAATGATCTTCCCTGAAGATTTCATCTTCAGTCCTTATGATATTGGCTTTGCTCTAATGAGTCAAACCTGTACTTACATTGATTGGGTTTATTTTGTATTTTTAATATAACAAAAATCCCAGTGATTGCATACCTACTGCTAGAAGTAGATGTGCTATGCTAGACTGTAGACAAATTTGTTCTTGTTGTTGTTTTTTGACTCTTAAGTTGAAAATTGGAAAATGGGGAAAAATTCAATAGGTTTATCAGCAGGAAGGAGTTATATAAATGCATTTTTGGTATGCACACAAAGTCTCATGTATCACTGATAAGACTTTATAGGTGTTTTTAATGTTCCTGCATTCCTGGAGATAGGTTTTTTTGTTGGTTTTTTTTTTTTTTTTTTTTTTTTTTTTTTTTTTTTTAGTTGGTAATTAGAATGTTTAAGGTGTTCCTGTATAAAAAAATACAAAATTCAGTTGAATTATATAAACTAGCAGTTGGAATGCATGTTTTCAAATTTGTTTTACAAGTTTTTTATATGATGTGATTTGCAAAAGGTGAACTGTAAAGGTTTTTTCCAGATGATAAAAACAAAAATTATTCTCTCAAATTTAAATATTTAGCTTAGCAGAAATTGCATCACGGGTAGTGGCAGAGGATTAAAACATTAGAGGTTAAAATCTGTCAGATCTGGTTAATCAACAAACTCATTTATTGAACCATGAAAACATGTTTATTTTCCATGACAGAATCGCTCATTAAATTAACATTGTACATAAATAGCCATGTCACACAGAAAACTGTAAAACGTTTGTTCAATATGTAGTGCTTTGTTCATAATTGTAGCATTCAGTCAAATACCATGTCACAGAAAAATTCCAAAAAAAGCACTGCTCCAAAGTGTCTTCTATCCAATGAATATCCTCACTTGTTTACAAAAAGGCTGTAAAATCATTTTTCATTATATATGCATACACACATACTTAAGTATAATTTTCAAGAAAATAGAATGCAAAATGCTAGTCAGTACAGTAAATTAATATTAAATTTTCAATCACTATCTTTTGAAATGATATCAACTTGTTTTTATGCCCGAGATTAATGGGTGTATAGAAATGCCAGTGGAACAGAATATATTTAATTTGGCAGTAAACAAGCTAATAATTAAAGATCATGTCTGCTAGTCTGCCAAGGGTAATTAAGACAATCCAGATTGTACCAACTTCTCAAAAAAAGAAGTGCCAAACAAAAGAAACAAAAAAAAAAGGGGGGGGGGCAGCAAACCCCAAAGCCTCACAAAAACCAGAAACCAAAGTCCAGAAAAGATCTTATTCTGCACTGCTCAGCATCTCTGAGTGTCAATCAAGTGGACCTCAACAAACTGCCTTGATAAAATTATGCATTTGATGCAGTATGAAACAGGAATGAAGGAGAGAGCGTTCTGGTTTTTGTTGTTGGCTGGGTCCGTTGGTTTTTTGGGGGGTTTTTTGGTTTGGTGGTTTTTGTTTGTTTCGGGTTTTTTGTTTGTGTGGGTTTTTTGTTTTGTTTTTTTTGGGGGGGTTTCTTTTCATCTTTTTGTCTTTTTTTGTTGTTTTTGGGGTTTCTTTTGTTTTCTGGGACTTTGCCATCACTGATCATTCCATGGCAGTCTGGAAACACATGCTCTAGGAAGATTGTGTTTTGTAAAGGAGACTTTGGACTACCAAGACCTGCTTTTGTTCCCCAAGCAGTTCCCATCTTGCCTCAGGGGTGTTTCTGGTGTCACCTCCGTTCAGCTGTCATTGTGCAGGGTGTCCCCGGTCACTTTTGGATGTGGATTCCAAATGCCTTTCACTTTATTGCTGGACAAACTGAAGAGGTGACGTTTTCCATCATGTAGGGCTATATTTCTACTGTGGTTTTTTTTTTTTTTTCTTGTGGAAGGTGGCAAAATAGACATTTTTCAAACATAAGCACTGTGCAACTTGTGACATCCATTCATCATTACTAATGTCAATATTACAGGTAGGAACCACAAAGCTGATATTAAAGTAACTTTGCTAATTCTTTTTCTTAATAACTGCTGTGGGGTTTTTTTTTTCCCCATCTCAGAAATTTGACAACGTTTAACTTTTTAAAAGTAAAGTGAAACTCTCTTTGAAGGCAATTATTAAATAAAATGGATATGGATTTGCTTTACAACTATTGATAACATTCTATTAGTTGAACTACTACCATGAGTCCAGAGGTGTCCATTGTAATTCCAGGCTGTTTGACTGTCAGGCACCATTACAGAGATCTGTTCACTTCCTGTTTGAGTCCTTGGAGCTGTGTTTTCATCTTTTGGGACATTGCATGCCTGTTACAAAGAATCCATTAAAATAATTCTTTGCAAATTTGAAGGGACAGAAGGTATAGCTCATTGTCTATGGAGGAGATGAGCGATTACAAAGTCCCACAGCAAAATAAATCAGGGATGAATTTTCCTTTACGTATGAGAGTCATCCATGTGAACAACTTGATACCTCTTCAGTAATTCAAGTAAAACTACAAAACCAAAATGTGTTATTTGTTAAAATATGAATCACTAGAAATAATTCAGTATCACTTACAACGTGCCCTATTTTGGTGGCAATAAGCAACCAATTATGTTACCAACATACATATCTATATCTGTATATGTATCTGTATATATATATAGATATGTATGAAATTTGCACATGGGAGAGATTAACTTCTTATTTACATGTTTTGTGATTTTATAACAGTAAAACTATGGGTGACCTTGAGTACCTAATTATCTAATGTGATTCTGCCCAACCTGTTGATGGGTTTTGCTTCTCTAATATTTTGGGCCCTATCAACTAAACCAGTCGCATGTTATGAAAGGAAGTGTGATTCTTTTTCAGTACCATGAATATGGAAGAGGTATCAAGGAGAAAGTTAAATGTCGTGTTTTTAATTTTTCTAGAAAACCCCAAAGCCCAACAATGACCAAAAAATGCAAAAAATGGAAAAAAAAAAACCTTATCAAACAAAAACAACCAACTCACTCAAAACAAAACAATTAAACCCATACAAGGAAAATCAACTATTTAAAATATTTCAGGTCAGTTAGAAGAAGAAATTAAGAAATTTTAAATGATTAATTAGTAGTCCAAATATAAAAGATACTGTTTTTATTACCTTTTCAGACTCATTAAAGGATTATTAAAAGTAACATCCTTGTTTTAAGTTAGCAGTATTTATGTAATTTAGCAGAAAAACAAGAGACAATTTATATGACTCAAGTGCAGTTTTTTTCCCCTAACTGTCCTAAGATACTAGATTATAGTGTGTTGTGATTTGAAGTGATACCTATTGCCTGCTTTAGTTTAGAAAACTTTAGATGGTACTTTGTGGATTAAAATTGCTTTTACATGGTTTTATTTCTGTGCTCTCAGAAGCACTGGCTGTACTTATGGCTTAGTAGGTCCCCTGTAGAAATTTAAGGTTTGCCATTTTGGTAGCATGTGTAAAATATAAATACATGGTAGTTGGAATAATTAATCATGGAACAGGCTTTTGGGCTTTTAAAAATATTTTTATTTTTTTAAATCTCAGGGCTCTAAAGGAATGTGAATTTAGTTTTAGGCTTGATGAGGCTTTGAATTATCTTTGTTAAATCAGTCCATTAATGCAGTTAAACTTCTAATTTGAAGGCAACAAATGCGTTTAGTGAAGCTTGTTCTCACCCGTTATAGTTACCAAACCAGAAATATATTAAATGCCTGCATGCTAAATGGCAGAAAGCCTTTGTGATAATGATATTCATAGAGTTTAACTTTAGAGCACAGTAAGCGCTTTGCATGAAAGACACGGGTGCACAGAAGGTGCGTGCAACATCAGCTTTGCTCTGTCGCAGATGCTCTACACTGTCTTTAACACAGTAAAAAAAAAATAAAATCAGTAATCTGTGGAGCTGTAGAAATCTATATCTGGAATATTGTGCAATAAAAAAAGCTCAGCTCGGCTTTTGGGGTGAGAAAAGTTACTTTTAAACTTGGAAGCGTAGAGGGCACTTTTTAGGGACTTGGTGTTTCTCAAGTTCCTGTGAAGAACAGAGAACAGCAGCTGAGTTCTGACACATCCAAGTGTAACTTGGGACACACAAAAGCCTGTGGAGGAGTAGAACCTGTTCCACTGCAAGTCCAATGTAAAGGAACCTAGGAAAATGTGGTTGGTAAACAAAAGCGGAAATGTAGATTTGACCCCACACGTGTAAACGTAACTTTCTGTGTATTTTGATTCTATTCTTTTTACTTTCCTCAAATACCGCTGAAGTTTAAAAAAATCACACAACATGCATGTGCCTTAATTTCTGCAGGCATTTTGCATGAAAAATGTTGGCTTCTTTTGGCACAGATTTCATCAGTCAGAATTAAAACACAATGTTTGATTATTACCTCTGAGTCGCAGAGCATTTTAATAACTTACAGAAACATTCAACAGAAAAGCTATCAAAATTGCAGACTTCGTTTTGATTTAGACTTCAATTGCAGACTAAAGAATTTTTTTTAAATCCACAGTTTTTTATTTAGCTTGAAGTGGCTCAACCATTAAAGGGCACTGAGTTTCTGTGGGTGCACTTGAATTTTTGGTGTTCAGTGATTCAGATCCATTCAGCCTGAAGCTGGCTCCTCCCCTATGGCATCTACTTCTAAGACTTCTCCTTTCATATAGTGCGAGGAAATGAGAATGGCAAAGGCAGTGATTAATTTATTGCTTTACTTCATGCTTGAGTTGTTGGGGATTGTTGAAAGTTGGCATCAGTGCTTGTTTTCCTGGAACTGTGGGTGCTTACCAATTCAGTTGATTCTTTACATCCTCTGTGTTTATGTATGTATTGTCAGAGAATTTTCTATTCCAATTCTCAAATTTGTGAGAATTTTCAGTGAATTTGGCATGCAACTAGGAGTATTTCATGATGTTCCACTTGCGCTATTCCACCCTTATTTAGAGACATCTCTCCTTTATTGAAAGTAATTGTCTGATTTTTAAATGTACTGTATTGCTCTCTTTGGAATTTAGATAGAGATTTCAGAATGGGCACTTGTCATTCTTGTTTTATTCTTTTAGATATCTATTTATACATAAAAAATATAAACATGTATTTGCAGTCTGAAGATTCCTTCAGTTATTTTTCAGCGTTTATTGAAACTACAGGTTCTCAGCTCTTGACAGAGGTGTTTTCTTTCTTTGACTCCAGGATTGTGCTTTGCTGAGTTCTTAGGGTGATCTCTCAGGCATGGATTTAAATATCCTTGTCTATAGCCCTTACGTAGTCAAAAGGTGGAAAAAAATGAAACCTCCTTTTAACAGTAAATATTTTCCTCCTTGTTAGCTAACTCTTCATAAAACGGATTTATAAATCTAGGAATTTTAGAAACTTTCCACTGATTGTCATCAAGAGAATGAGATCTCTTCCAAGGTATTTAGAATTCCATTTTTTTAGGAACTCACCCCAAAGACCTAGTTTCACTTTTCCCCTTCTATGTTTTTTTAAAAAATTTAATTATTTCCCCACACAGGAAAATCACCTGATAAAAGGACATGTGAAGTCCTGATCATGTTTCAGGTGGGACTGAATTTCCATCCTGAACTGACCCTATAGCTTTTAGTCCTGTTGTGTTTCACCCAAAATAAACACAAAACAAAACAACAGCCACAGAACAACTCGAGAAAATCCCCAGAACTCAAACCCACTTGAATAAAATCTTTCTGACCACCAGAATCTCTTGAAATATCATTAAAAAAGTGTTCAACTGGATGAAATTCCTAAGATTTATCAACCCATCATAGCTTGTTCAGTAACACTAAATAGAAGGGAGAGCTAAGAAGTGCTTTCTTCCCTAATGAAGCAGCAGTTCACTGGGCAATGCATTGAATCATGGATGTAGAATTTAAACATCTGCCTGCTCAAGGATGGGAGATGAGCTGGGCTGTGCTCACGTGTGCAGGGCGATGTGGCTTGGCTGCTGTGGGTCCAGCCACTGACCAAGGGTGCTTCAAACCGGGGCAGTATGTCCAGAGGAATTGTTTTAAATTCATCCTGTGTCCTGTTGACTGTGTTTTGCCACTCAGCGAGGCAGCCGTGCTGCCAAGAAGCCTTTGCACGAGGATTTTTTAGTGACCCCTTAAAGCACTTGGATGTGAAAATGGCCAGAATCTTAAGCTTGGAAAATGTGCTTACTCTTTTGTTATTTTTTGATACCTTTCACAATGAGTGTTTTTCTATTCCAAAATCAAGTCTGCAGAACTGACTTTGGCCTTTCTTTCTTTGTTGGGCACGGCAGGAACTTGAAGGCTATGTCAAGTTGCATTTTATCTGTGATAAATAAGCTCTTAAATTTTGGGTGTTTTTTCTGTTCGGATTTAGTACAGAAGACTTTCCAAATGGACATGTGGATCTTGCAGTGTGACTTTTGAACAGCACTTGTTGGCCTTGTGAGGATAAAGCTTTGACTCCTTCCCCTGTATGTGTGTGTGTGAGACAGAGCTACTGGAAAAGTCAAGAGAAAAAAATATAATTAATTGATCTGAAAGTTTCTAGCCTGAAACCCCCCAACCCCACAACAATTTCTCCTGCCCAAAGGAAGTTACTGGGGGAATAAACAAGCCACAGAGTAAAAGCATCTGGGAGAGAGCCTGAAATAGTGTCACAAGTACATACGTGGCTTTAATTGAAGGATTCTAAGTATTTCTTAACGCAGTCTGTGTGGAAAAGATCTCACATGACTCTTGAAACTTTGCTGTTATTGTTCACCTATTTTTTCCTACAATCATGGCTTTTAAGATTTTATTAAAAAATCTGCAGACACGGTGTTGAATGGATCCAGATCAAGCAAATTGTTCTGTTTTTTGAAGGTGCTGTGCTATGGCAGAAATGAAACAAAACAAACAGCTGGGGTGCTTTTTGTGAAAAACAGATGTGAGCCAAGGAATCAAACAGAAGTTTGGTCCCAACAGTCACTGCAAATGCAGTGGAAGGAAAGATATCGTTTTTACAGTAATTATATGAGTGTGCAGGTCGGCATGCAGGTAATCCTGCTGGTAGTGTTGAACAAGGTGGAAATAATTAAAATTGCAGAAGAAAATACTAAATTTTAAATTCCTATTAAATTTGCACATAAGCAAGGAGAAGCCAAGGAAAAAAAGATGGCTTGCTGCTTGAGTTTCAGCTGTGACAGGCAATGGGGAGGCAAAACCTTCCTGAGCAGAAGATTTTGTAATTCCCTTTCTCTAGCAGCTTTAGTTTATTTTGCTGGGAATTCTCTTGTTTGGGTTTTTTGGTTGGAGATTTTATTTCACCCTGTGCTCTTCTTGTGGAGTGTTAATTTCTTTAGATTGAATATGGAGACTTATAAACGTATCAAGAAGAGCAAAAACAAAATTACAGATTGAATCTGTTAGTGCAACGCATATATTACAACAAACTTGTTTTGGAAAACACAGGATATGGAAGAGTTATTGCCAGGTCATCATGTACAATCTGCGGTTCTTAGTGAAGACTTTGTTTCATTTATATTTATGTCTCACCCATTAAGATCCTCAACTAAAAAAAACAATCTTAAAAATCACCTGGCCAGTGATTGGAGCCCAATTTTAACAGCAGCAGAGTGGAGGAGTAGGGGGAAGGAGGGATTTTTGTAGGGAGTATATCAGATATGTCAAGATGTTGGACAATAGAAAGGTGCAGAAATGCTTTAAATTGGAGAATAAGGAGTAGCAGGTCAGGTGAAAGGCATGAAGACAAAACTACCTTTTTTATTAGCTGGCTTACCAAAATATACACAAAGTGAAAAATAAATCTAGCAAAAAGGCAGGTTGGGTTTTTTCTTCCTTTTTCATCTTTTAAATGTTATGTTAGACCCATTTAGTCATGTGTTTTCAGGACTTTACACGACTCAAATGTTCTTAGGTGAAACCATTTGAAAGAAGGGAATGAAATTTGAATGAAAATCTGAGTTAAGATTTTTCTGTTATTGGAGTAAAAATCACACCTAGTTGAAGCTATTTATCTGCATATATGTTTATATATATATATATATTTTTTTTTAGTAGTTGTGGTCTTGCATGAAAATGTTTGCAACCGTGTGAACTTTCTGAAATGAAAACCAAACATGAGCAGAAAAGCAGCCAGCATGTCTGTGCCTGCTGTGCTATGAAACGGTCAACGAGGGAAATGGGGCTGATCCCTGTGAAAAGGCATCAAACCAACAGCAGTGGAACCCAGGGCTGGCAGCAGAATGACATGAGCAAACAGGAGCAGTGTGATGCCTGTGAAGATTTTGCTAGATTAATAATAAATAGCTGTACATAAATAATTACAGTTTTTGACAGTTTTAATGACAAGTCATCCAAGGGAAGAAAAAAATCTGCATATTTGGAAGTGGAAAATGACAAGTTGGAGATGACAGAGGGAAAGAGGTGGTTGGGAACAGAGACAGGCAGCTTGTCTAAATATGTGTAATGCTAAATACAGGTGATTATTTTACTTGAAATTAAAAATAAGCCTTTGATTTGGTTATTTTTAAATTGTTAGGCTTTCTCAGCTGCAACCTTTGCCAGGTGCTAGAAGGTGTAATACCAAGTATATAGCTTATTACTTAAAAATTACATTCTTAGGTGTCTGGATATCTTTCTACTAAAGAAATGCCATTTATTGTGGTGGAATTTCCCTTTTTTCCCCCATGCAATTTAAGACAATTTGTCAAAGTGTGTGATTCAGAAGCAATAGCAATGATTTTAAAAGGTTGCCTTTTTCAAATTAATATATGGGTCAGTTGGGTAGCTTGTATGTACTAGGGACGTTGTTTGGTGTGGGTTTTTTTGCGGATCTCTAAAGCTGAATGCAGAAATACCCACCCCTTTTGGCTTGCAAACCACTGTTTAAAATATCCCAGAATCACAGAATATCCAGAGTTGGAAGGGACCCATGAGGACCATCGAGTCCAACTCCTGGCCGTGCACAGAGCCATCCCCAAGAACGACACCGTGTGCCCAAGGGCATCGTCCAAGTGCTTCTAGAACAGTCAGGCTTGGTGCTGTGCCCACTGCCCTGGGGAGTCTGGGAATCTCATGTAGATTTGTAAACAGCATCTCATTTCCCTTTATTTTACCTCATCAGTCTGGCTCATCTCACTGTAGCTTAAAGTACTGTGGAAGTCGATAGGCTGAAGTAGAAACCTCTACTTAGGTTTGTTTGTTTGTTTGGTTGGTTTTTTTTTGTTCGTTGGCTGTTTTTTTACAGTAATGTCCACACTAAGTATGTATAGAACAGGCTAAGGATGTCTGGGCTGCGATGGCACCAGAAAAAGGCAGGTTTTTGGAGCGGTGTTGGCCCACATTCAGGCCCAGCACAGTGCGGCCTGCAAGGATTTTACCTCACCAATCTCACTCATGTCACGGTAGCTTAAAGTACTGTGCAAGTCAATAGGATAAAACATAAACTTATTCTTAGACTTTTTTTTTTTTTTTTTACAGTAATGTCAACACGAAGTTTGTATAGAACAGGCCAAGGATGTCTGTGCTGTGATGGTGCCAGAAGAAGGCAGGTTTTTGGAGTGGTGTTGGTGGCTCTAAGTGAATCTGTTCCTCACTGTTNAAGCAGGTTTTTGGAGCGGTGTTGCCTGCAAATGAATCTGTTTCTCGTTGTTCCACGCTCAGGCCCAGCACAGTGTGGCCTGCAAGGATTTTACCTCACCAGTCTCTCTCATCTCATGGTAGCTTAAAGTACTGTGCAAGTCAATAGGCTAAAATACAAACTTACTCTTAAATTTTATTTTATTTTTTTACAGTAATGTTAACATGAAGTATGTGTATAACAGGCTAAGGATGCCTGTGCTGTGATGGCGCCAGAAGAAAGCAGGTTTTTGGAGCGGTGTTGGTGGCTGCAAATGAATCTCTTTCTCGTTGTTCCACATGCAGGCCCAGCACAGTGCGGCCTGCAAGGGGTGCCCAGCTTTAGTGGGGCCAGTGTGAGTCTGACAGAAAAAGGAGCAAGGTTTTATTGCGATGTGGAAGATTAGAATACTGATGCCTAAAAGCAGGCTACCTGAAACAGAGTCCTAGGCAAATTAGGAGTATAAAAAGTGGACAGATTTATTCAAGGCCTTCAAGGTACATTCGGGCAAGCAGAGTCCCCCTCAGGGACTACACCCAAAATGGATGGGGTCATGAGCGTTTCACTTTTTATAAATTCTGTCCTATGATCATATTGTCCCCTAATTCTCCATCACACCCTCAGGTGATGCTGTTAACCATCCCAAGCCCACTCCCCCCATCTCACAGTTGACCTGTTTTTGGGCCCTAAGGCAATGAATGTGTCCTTGGATCTCTATTCAGAGGGATTTGTTTTGGCTAAAGGAGCTGGGAACAGATGTTTTTAGCACTTTAACTTGGTGTAGTTCTGTGCTTCTTATACAGATAGATAAAGAGTAAAAAACTAGAAATTAATAAGGTATCAATGCCACCTCCTGTTGCAGAAAGTGATGGTAAGAGTCCTCTTCCAAACTGAAATATTTTTTTGTTTGTTTGTTTTTAAATCTTGGCATTGAAAAGAGAAATAGGGCTTGCTAGGTTTATATTAAAATAAAGAATGTCTTATGAATACTTAAATACTTACAAAGTTGAAAAAAGTAGCTTTTCAGGGGTGATGGGTCAATTGGTTATCACACTATGATGTGGTATCTCAGGATCTCATCTTAAGATGCTGCTCTCAGTTTTGATTGACAGCAAGTATAAAGGTCTAATACACCATTTGCAAGCTATTTATCGGTTGTAATTTTTAGTAATGACTAGACAAAGCTCAGCTCAGATAAGCTTATTTAGTTGTCATACATGTCAGGCCCTCCAGTTAGCAGAGGATTACTTAAAGAGGTTTGTTGTTTTACTTAGAGATGTGTCAGAAAATAAACCTGTGAAGATGATACTTAAAGAGCCACCACCCATAAACTTCAGTGTGTTTTATTTCTGTGTCTTGGTTTGAAATGTTATATGGTAAATACTAAGCTTAGGAAGAAAACCTGGGCTGCCTTTTAATCTTTGAATTTAAATGCTGTCAACTTTCAAAAAGCAAAACCCAGTGAATCTCTGTGTGCGTTTTGGTGTGATGCTGATCTTACTGTGGTTGTCACCAGACTAAAGGTTTTTTTCAGTGATACAGAGATCTTTCAAGCATCAGATGTGGTGTGTTTTAAAGAGTGCCTCTGTAGTGCTGGGTGTGCGTGTTCGTCTGGCTCTGTCTGAATATACATGAGCTCTTTTATATTCTTATATTGTAGTGTGTGTTTCCAAATAGATTTGACAAAAACGTGAGGGCTTTGATCAATACTTTAATTTTATCATATATTTGAGCTTTTGATAATTGCAATTACTTTCTGGTATACTTATATCCATATTGTGTAATAGATGAAAGAAGCACATTGTGTTTGGAAAAGACAGTGCAAAAATAGCCTTGTATCTCTGAAGAAGATTATGCAAAATATAGCGCACTAATTATTCACAAAGTTGTGTTCCTTAATTCTGATTGTTTTTAAGCAATTCTTGGATGGAGTTTGCATGTTTAGAAAGTGAGTTAATGTAGCTCAAATGCAAAGCTTTCAACGTGGAAAAGGTTTCAACTAGAGTTCAGTTAGAGGTTTTTATTTTAGAGCTGTGTTGATTTGTCCTTCCACCTTTCAAAAACTAGATGAACTGTCCCCAGAATGAGTTATCTGAGTAATGAGTTTACATTTGTTGGTTCTGTCATTCAGCCCTGCTTGAGGAGCTTTCCTGCTTCTCAGAGCAGTGCTCTGTCATTCCTACTGCTGCTGTATTCCATGGATTTTGAGTATCTCATAAAACACAACAATAATTCTACTGTCTCTTTACTGGTGGTTTACTAGGATTCTTGCATGAGTGAAAGAGGTCCTACATCTGTAATGGCAAATACCTGTTGTTTACTCAAAATTCTGTGTTTAATCTGTGATAGGAAATACATAGTGGTTAATGAAAAAAATCCCATCCTTGCTCCTTGTTGGCATAAAAATTAGTATTACAAGCAGATGCGATCAATAGTTTAATTATGCTTGACCCAAGATGACATGCTAAGAGATATTATCCATTTTGGAAGAGCATTGGCGTGTGGAAGTTGTGTGAAGAATGTCGCTGCTCAACCTTTTGTGAAGGATATATGTTATCTAGGACAACCAAAATGATGTTCATTTGTCTTTAAGTCATTAAAATTTTCATTAAGCTTAATTGCACTGGAAGTTTGAAGAGTCTGTACAAAGATAATTAGAAAAGAAATGTACCTCTTAACAATTTTTTGCAGTCTTGTAAAGAACTTTCTTCAATTAGTTAAATGATTTCTTAAATATCTAATTGACTAGAAAGTTTTCAGGAATTAACCTCTGCTATTAATGTGCAACTGTCACACCATTTTTCATGTATAGACAGCTGGATTCTGGCTGTAGGTGTACACTTGAACCTAAATTCTAGATTTTCTGCAGTTGAAGCCCACATGACATGGAGTATTTTCTGTTTCAACTTCCACGTAGATGGCATCATCTGTTGAGTAGGTAACTTTTCTGTCTGTTGTACTGGACAGATGTTTACAGAAGGTGTCCTAGTGCTTTAATGACTTCTTTAACTGCCACTACACTTAGTGAGAAGTTTAAGTTTACACATTGCTACCTGTAAAACAAAAAAACCCAAAGAAAATCCTAAAAAAACTGTCTAGTTTTGACCTAAGTTACAGCAGAGAGGGACTGCTGCCTACGTTGCTGTGACATGCTAGGTTTTTACTCGTATTGTGATTCCTTTTTTATCTGGCCTGGATTTTGAGCAAGGCAGTGTAGCTAGAAGATGGTTAGAAGCAAAAAACCTAAAATCCTACCCTTTAAGATGATGGGATTTTTTTTTTTAATTTTAAATATTCTTTCTTTTTTTTTGAGATTAAAACTTGAGGTATTGTCCTTTAACACTGCATACATTGACTTTTGGATAAAAGTAGTCACATAAAACTCAAAGGAACTGTGTCATTAGGATTACATATACATGTTTTCTCTGTTTCTTTGAAATGCACGATAATGACTAATCCTGACCTTTTAAAATTATTTTCATTTCCTTTTAAGGAAATAAACATATTTGCCTTAAGCTGTTTCAAATATCCTTTCATTTGAAAGCTAATTGCGTATCTTTGGGAGTGGAATTTGTCAATAAAATGAACTGCACAAGTCCACTGCAATGCCACTGTAATTGGGGATGAAACTCTTTTATGTGTGTGCGTTCCCAAGCAGAACAGGCTATTTAGCATATGTGTATCTTTGTTCAGAGAAATTAGACAAGCTTTTTGTAGTATTCACTTATACACATGCAGAAAAGTGCTAGATAGCAAAAAATCCCCAACAAACTCTTCAGAGAAGTTATGAAATGCACCTCTCCTCTCTGAAAAGTAACACAGACACAGTTTGGTATTATCAAAATTGTTTTTAATAATTTACCTGTTTTCCTGTTTGCCAAAAGAGGAAAGAAGTAAAATTAGTGATTTGTGTCACCTTGTGTCCCCTTCCCCCCCTAACACCACCGGCCCCCACAGTGAATAAAAAAATTAAGAAGACTGAAGTTCAGCCAGCTCTCTGGGATTTTCCCTTTCTGATAAGTGCTTTTGGAATGAAAAGGCTTTTATACAGCGTTCCAATTAAAAATTGTGTGGGCAGATCTTGATTTCTCAGGAATCTTAAAGTATAGTTATCCCATACTAAAGCAATGCAGTTTCTGTGCCTATATACCAATAGCATGGTAAATTTTCTTAATGATCTTTACATTTTAGGAATATTTCTAGCTGGCTGCACTTGTTTACATTTCCTGTATAGTTTCACATACATTTCAAAGTAACAACCGAGCATAAAATTTAAAAAATGAAAAAAAAAAAGCTGTAGTTGTGTTTTGAAATTGAAGTATGATTTGATTTAGTCAGGAGCAAACATGAAACAGTCATTGTTTTGGTTATCAATATTGTACAAGGCAGTCTCAAGGTCACTTTAAGCATGTAAACCATTTTATTCACTATTTTTGACTAATGACTACAATTTGCTGTCACATTAATAGTCTGACACTGGGAAACCACAAAAGCATAATGTTGGAAAATGCAGTTGCTTAGAAAATTCTTCACTGCAGCACTGATGTAATTTGAAGGACTTTATGAAAGAAAATAGAGGCTTTTTTCTCTCTAAATTATATTTCTGCATAGTAGTTGTTTTAAAAAGTGCTTTTTATTTAAAATAATCAAGTAGATCCTCTTAATAATACGTTAGCAATAAAAGCAATATAGTATATATTAGAATCTCACAAATGCTTTATTTTCTGGTGAAGGGCTTTGTTCTTTGCTCTTTTGGAAACGGGTTGTAGAAATACACACTTGAGGGTTTGGTTTCATAGTAGAACCTTGATGTGTAACACTAAACTATGTGGTAATGTTAAATAAATATTTTAAATTCTATTTGTGTTGATTTTCAGTTGCATGTTCAGGAGGAATCTTCCCCTCACCAGAGGGTTTTGTACTGCTGCCACAAGTTTTAAAATATTCTGAAGTTAGGTAAGCCTTATCCTTGCTAGCTTAGATTACAAATATTGCTACTTTGGAATGCCACCTGGAGAAGTCCACAATTATGCTGGTAGTGACATCACTGGAAGGGCGTTTTACATGTAGTATTAAACAAGTTATAAGGAATAAATAGATGGTTTATGGGTGCCAATTTAGTTACCTGATACAGTTGGAAGTTCCACAGCCATCGGTAGAAATTAATCCTCACTGCTTGAACAGGGCCAAGTTTTGTGCTCAACTGGATTTCCTGCTGAAGTGAGATACTCAGGCCTTTATTCCCTAAAGTTTTTTTTGTTTGCTTAATAATTGTTTCAGGTTGTGCCAGGTGAGTTTCAGGTTGGATATTTGGAAAAATGGCTTCACTGTGAGAGTGATGAAGCCCTGGCACAAGACTGCCAAGGGAAGTGGAGTCGCCATCCCTGGAAGTGTTCAAAAACGAGCAGATGCAGCACTTCAGGATATTGTTTAGTGGCCATGGTGGTGTTCAGGTGAAGGCTGGAGTTGATGGTATTGGAGCTGTTTTTCCGACCCTAATGTTCCCATGATTCTGTCTTGGACATTTAGCCATGCATTTCCTCTGCAGTCTCTTTTTAAATGGTGAGGACACAATCTCTCTTAGTTCCGTACTTGAGTCTTAGAACTTGGCACGTATCTTTATGAACCTCATTCAAGGTTGGCTATTGCCCTGCAGGAGTATTGAAAATTTGTTACAAAAAATGCTATCTACCTTTGCATATGTTTGCAACACTCTTCCACTCAGCAGTTATGCTCTAGAAAAACATAAAATGAAATGAAAACTGCCTTTCCTAAACCTTGGATGTGTATAAGAGCCTACAATGGCATCTAGGAGCTGCTGTGATATAAAATTGTGTAAGGTTGTCCACAGTAGGCCAGTCTAACCTTGTACTCAAAATATTTGGAATTTTTTGCTGAAGAACCTCTGCAAGAGAGCTGTGTTTGTACAATGAGAATGGCAGGGGCATGACAGGAGCCTGAACAGTGTTTGAACAGTCTCCTCCACACCACTGGAAATTCTTGTGGATTATGCCAAGCCCCAAGTAATCCTGCCTGGTCGGAATGGCTTTGCACCTCACTGTCAGTTCAGCAGTCGGGGTGCTCAAGTGAGATTTGGGAGATGTGAGTGGCTCTCCATGCACTGAGATGGGGAAGTGTCACCACTGTCACCTGGGTGGGCAGCTGGGGTGCTTGGGGGCTTTGTGAGTGACAGTTCTGAAGAAATGTATTTTAGACTCCCTCCCTGTGCTTATGACTACACATTCCACTAATTTGGAGTAGTTAGATTTTTCAGATATGTTCAGTTTCTGCAACATCCATTTTATTATATCCTTTGAAGTTTAATTCAATGGCAAACCTCCCAAATTTGAAGGCACAGCCTTTCCTAAAGCTAATGCAATTTTGGGTGGAGTCGCATAAGAAGATACTATAAGAAGATACTGGTGTTCTTGGTAAAGGTTTTATTGTTTAATTTCTTCGCTATTTTTGTAAACCTTTGAGGTCCCAGACTTTTTTAAACAAAAGTAGCTTATGTGTGTACACTGATGAACAAAACTTGTATTCTGATATTTATAATTGCTTTCTGTTCATGCTGCTCATAAATAAATGCTGAACTTGTTAAATCTCTAGAAGAACATATCATTGTTAATACTCGTTTGGCATTGCCTAAAGCACAGTGTTCACTGTTCTGTTAAAGAGAATACAATAAAATATATAAATATATCAGTTCAGAAGAGTTTTTTGACTTTATCAGGCAAAACTTGGGTCTTCTACTGTCTTCACTGGAAACCTTGAAAGCAATTATGGTAGTCACCAAAGTTAATTAGTTGTGTAGCTGTATTCTGTTAAAATGTTGCTTTAAGCAGTGTGTTCTGAACACACCTTCTTTACCCATTTTGGTTTTCAAAGATTCTGAGACTCCTCTTGAGGTAGCAGAACAGAATTGTGTCAGTGCTTCAGCTGAAAGAGCTGCTTGGTTTTTACACAAATGCAGCTTCTACCGAATTGTTGTTTTGTGATCCGCTCTGCTGTGAAATATTTCCATCTCCATCCTTTTAACTTACATTTAAAGATATTTTAATTCAGAGATTTCATGAACACAGAAATTTATTATGTACATTACAAATTACCCCTGTTGTCTTCTTTGTCACACAAAATGTGCTTATCCCTTTCTCTTTTTTTCCTAGGTGAGTAAGTGAAGGTTAACAGAATTCCTGCTTGCCAACTGTTGCTTTTCCTTTTCTGTAGTATGTGGTGGGTAAGTAAGAAAAATACTGACTTTTTTTTTTTGCTGTTTCTTTGCTGTGTTTAGTTGTTTGGGTTTTTTTTAAATGAGCAAACAAGCAAAAATTAATAACTTGCAATAACTTCTGCAATGGTGTTTAAATCCTCAATGGTGTGTGGTACTCCTGGCTGCTATATTAACATGCTATAAAAACGTGCAAAAAACTTGAAAATTGATTTTATATGGAGAAGTTTGGCTTGGATTGTATACTAAGTTTCATGGAATTGTCTGACTCTTGTGTCCTTGTGTTGTTTAAATTATATATGTAGGGTAGACTTGCAGACTTTCAGAATTGTAGATGTGAAAATTGTTTGGTTTTGGTTCAGGAGCAAGTGTTCCATGAAAGACTAAAATTCAGTCATACAAATTAATTCAGAAAATTTTTTGATAGATCTAGATAACTGTTTTGTGCTTGTGGCTGCTACACTTATGAATGAAGACGTTGTATTTTCAATTTTTTTCATGGTCAATATCATGCTTTGGAGTTGTATTTCTTCTGCAAAAGTTGTTAGGAAAAAAGATTTTGTAACTTAATACTCAAATACTTCATACCTTTGCTTTGCATCGTTTGTTTGTTTGAACTGGATTTTTTAATTTTTTTTGTTTTTTTCCCCTGGAAGACTTTTAAACAAAGTGAGTTATGTATGCTGGATTTACTTATACTTATCAACCACTGAGTGTATGATTGGAAAAACTGTAGTCCTGGCCCTACTGGAATGTATTGTACAACATTACCAGCAACTCGAGTAGCGACAGTTGTTTTCATTGGAAATGTCATTTATATCAGTCAGAAATTACAAATAACAGAGACATAGCTGTACAAAAATCCAGTAAAGAACTTCAAACACATAAAAAATCAGTTTTGACTTCACATGTATTGTCATTTATATAAATGGTAGTTAAAATACTTAGTTTGTGAGATTTAAAAGTTGTCATGTAAATTAAGTGGTTCTTTTTCTCTGAAAGTGTGTTATTTAAGCATGGATGCTTAACTTCTCAAATGTCCAGTTGGTTTAAATGCTGTTAGAAGGAAGGAAGCGTTTAAAACAGGCCTCAGACACGGTTCTCCTAGGTTTTCTAGGAAGCCTGATACGTGCTCAAACTGGAAAGGATTTATTCACTTATGCTTGTACGGCAATATTCATGAGGCATGGAAATAGCATGCTTCTGGGAAATGAGAATTTTGAGGAGGGTTTTTAAATCTGGAAAACTTAGAAGTTCATATAAAAATGCTGAGTAGTGGCACATGCTGCACAAGCATATGTATAGAAGGATAAGGGAGTAGAGCAAAGAGCGCAGAAACAATCAGGAATTCAAAGCCACAAGGCAAAAAAATTGTATTGGAAATTGAGTGAGTGGGATAAATTCAGGATGCCAGAAAGCCTTTTTTTTTGTGGCTCTCATATTTGGGCTCTGCCATTTTTTGTCACAGCCATGACTTACTTGACTGTTATTCTGTTACACTTTTTCTTTACGTGTTTAGGAGCAACCTTTGCAAAAGGTGGAAGAAAGGTTATATAGCTGTTTTGTGTCCAGTTTTATGTTCATACATAGCAGGTTCACTTTTCAAGAACTAATAAAACAGATTTCTTGTGAAAACAATAAGCAGTGTTTTCCTCTAATTTGAAAACTTTGTTTTTATAAAACTTAGGTTATCAAATCATAGACTACTTACTTCAATTAAAATGCAAAGAAGCCAATGATAAGCCTCATGGAACTGAATGGAAATCTTGATTTTTGAGGGTCAGTAATTCATCCCATATGAAAGTAGTCAGTGTTTTTCATTAGTATTTTATTTTCATTGAGTGATTTCTTAATAACTACATTAAATAGACTATTGATGGAACCAAAATTGATTCAAATGTGACTGGAGTTTGTAAACTTTAAAGGTATTTTGTATTAATTTCCAACTGCCTGTTGGAAGCTATTCAATTCTGTTGTTGGGAGCTATTCACAGTTGCTTGTATCTTATGAATAAACTTAAAGCCAGGTTCACAGGAGGAATTATTAAGGCCATGGATTTATGTACTAGGTTGGATTCTATCTAAAAGCACAGCTTTGGATATGGTAGTCCTGGAATAAGAAAATTAATAAGAAACAAAAAACTTATTCTATGAGTAACTGCTAACATAAAAGCAGGATTTTAAAAAGCCTGGAATTTTTATGTCAGCATTAATTAGCTAATGGAGAAGCCTCTGATAGTATAACAATAGATCCAAGTGTTGGTGACTTACATCTCTTGAATGTAGAATAGGCTGTATTCATCTCATATGCTCTATAGAAATAATCTGAATTGCATTTGATGAAGTTGAAAAGCTGAGAAAAATACAGTGAAACTTTAATTTAGATGTGTTAATAAACAGTATTAGGAACATATCAGTTGTAAAATGCCAATTAAATTTTCATTTTAAGTAACTATTAAATATGGATGGATGCGTGTGTCATCCAAATATAGATTTTTGTACATATACTGAGTTATATTTTAAAATAATAGCTGCCTTTCAAAGTTTCTACAGGAATATCTTCTGACATCTTGATTAATTACATCAGCTTTGCTTATATGCTAAAATCAGTCTTCATATCTTTCTATGAGTAGGTTTGTGTTACTAACTACAGCAGTAATGGATTTTGTAAATGTTGGAGACAATTTATTGCACTGTTTAAAAAGAAAAAAGAGAACATTCTAACTCTTATTTTTGTAGCTAGGTTGGTATTTCTTTTTGGTTTACATAAAGCTTGATGTGAACACTTCATTGATTTATAGTTAAAACTGCTTACATCTTTGGTTTTATAAACCAGAACATATCCATCTTTCCACCCTCCTGTTCCTCTTCTCCTTCCTTTCCCCAGACCTTTAGGATTGTCTTGTGGTATTAATTGAACCATAAAATGCCTGAATATGAAAATAACTTTAACAACAGGAGCATCTTCCTAAATCTTTTGACGAGCAGGTTTAAAATGCCTGACTCAAAGGCAGGCATAGCACTTCCTGTCAAAAAACAGAAGTACTGCATTCATGCTGACTCTCCTGCAGCTGTAAAATCAAGGTGCAGCCCAACTGCACAATTTCTGAAGTACCTCAACCATTTGAGCAGTCAGGGCTGTGTCTGATGAAAAAGGGGTGTTTCAAATATACCTCGATAAAGAATTTTCTCATCTACAGGTAACTTTAATACTTCATTATTTACCCCAATCTGGGATGAAATTTGAATTTAATAGGCTTTTGAATACTATGACTGTGCCTTGTTTTATTCTGGCTGAAGGTAAAATCAACTGAAGAAATAATGTTTAGATAGCCTGTTACTACTTCTTTTCCTCATGGAGATTGTTTTTTTTGTTGATTGTTTTGTTTGGGGGTGGGGTTTTTGTGTGCTCTTTGTTTGGTTGGTTGGAGTTTGATGTTTTTTTTACCCTTCCACACAAACATGCATTCTTCATTTAAAACAAAGACTTGCCCTATGAACAAAAAGGGGAGGGGCAAACAGCTCCTTTAGAATGCCTGCATTGTACTTCAAAGTACAATAATAGAATAGGAAGTCTAACACTTCAGACTCGATAGGGTTTTTTTATATATGCAAGTGCTACTTGTGGAGCAGTTTTGCGATCTCAGCAGTTACAAACCAAATTATTTTTCAATAGTATCGGCAAGTTCTGTGAAACAAAGATCAGTTTGAAGCTGCTCTGTTTTATGTGCTCTGTAAGAGACAATTTTGACACCAGTTATGTTTGGGTACCCCTAAACAAAAGTTGTTTTTTTTTTTTTTTTTTTTTTTTTTTTTTTACTTTAAATGCTTTTTACTAGCATATGCATATACTAAAAAGGGGCTTTGTAATGTGCTTAAAGTCAGGTTTTATTCCAGTCAATTGCTGCCATGTACATTTAGTGTGGTTTTCTTTGAATTTTTTTTTTGTCTTGATGAGCTTGGTGCATACACTAGATAAAATGCTGTAGCAGTGGTAATTCACAGTGTGGGCTGATGCACCCAACTTGCAGGTGGGTTTGTAGCTTTCTGCTCAAAGGAGAAAAATTACCCTTTAACAGTGGCAAGTTTCAGCTGCAGGGAGATGACCTGGTTGTGAAGTGGACTTTACTTGGAGTTCCATGTGCATTGTGGAAATGACTTGAGGGCAGTCACGCTGGCTTGGGAAACATGGAATGGAAGAGTTGAGTGCAGCAGACTGATCTGATCAACAAACTGAAGAACCCTTCAGTCAAACTGAAGGGCTCAAGTGGGGGCAGTTGCAAATGAAAGTGTGTCAGCTGATAGAAAAGATGTGGGTCTGGAAAGCTGGGACATCCAGAACAGCAGCATTAGGAATGGAGGGAAGCAAGGCTGGAGCATCAGCAGCTGGGTGAGGAACAGGGCTGGCTCTGGGGCGGGATGTGACAGAGCTGAGGCTCAAAGTGAAGAGAAGGTGCAGAAGGAGTAAAATGGGGAGTGAGGCAGCTCTGCATACCTGAGGGGCTGGGAATGCCTCTAAGGTTGGTTCTGATCAGCACCATGGGTGATCTCCAGCTTGTTCTCACGTGGGCCAAAGAGCTTGCAGAGTACAAGTTTAAAGGGGAAAATACAGGGTGGTGCTGACAGTAGCTCTGCTGGGAGAGTTCGTGTTTGTTGCCAGCAGCTTTGTGCATAGGTATTGTGACACTAAATATTTTTCCATATCAAAGCTACCATGTAATGACAACGTGAATTAAGCAGGGTAATTACTAAGAGAAACTTCCCCAGGATTTGTCATGACTGCGGCATATTTCTATGCACTAAATGGGAGGTGTTGCTAAGGGGCATGATGTACTTTGTCTATGATCTGCATCTTAATTGAACATCTTGTTGTGTTTTTGTTTGATTACTTACAGTGCAGAAAATATGCTACATGACTCTTAATATAAATAAAATATATTATCCTTCCTTCAGCATGCAAAATGCAGCATAGGGCAGGAGTAAGGGGATAAAAAGAAGCCAGGGAGGGAACATACTGAAGTGCTATTCACTGGGAGCTCAAAGTGTGTGTCGATATATAAACTCTTGACTTTATGTTAAAGAAATAAATGAGTAAAAATTCTTGAGGTGTTTTTGGTGTCAGGAGTTACACATCTTCCAGGAGACAGACGTTAACATTGTACCTGGGTTAGCTCAGAAAGGCAGCAGAGCAATTAAGCTGCCACAGAATATCTGGAATTGAAGTTGCTGCTTGTTCTTGCAGATAATCTCTGGTCCAGTTTGTACTTGTGTATCAGGATAGAATGAAAACTACTGATTAATGAAGTTGCCAAAGGGCTTCTCTGGCTACCCAGGTGCTCTTTTCCATGCTGCTCATACATTTTTTTGCAGTGGAGACAGGAACAAAACCAAATTGTCTGATAGGACTGTGCTAGTTAGGTGTCCTTTCAGTGCTGGTGGCTTGTAAGGGAGTTATTGTCTCACATTTGTCACTCCAGGCTCTTTCTGTTTGCAATGTTTTAGCTTTCATCTAGTAAAGCCCATTTTATGCCTTCTCAACTGCCTCCCATGCCTTACTTTATATGCATTATTTAGTTTTTACGTTGTTTCATTTTGAGGGGGTTTTTTTTAAGGAAGGAAGCATAAATTAATCTCTTCTGGTAGGAATGAGAAAATACTTACTTGGCTTATTTCTGTTCAGAAATTTCTGTCAATCTCCTCTTTTTTTTTTTTTTTTTATTTTTCTCTTGTGTGTGTAGTTAAAAACATGTGAGACCACACAGGAAGATGGATCAGATAAACAGTTTAGTAGTTTCTTTATTTCCACTGTGTGTGGAAACTTTGAGACAAATATAATTTTTTAGCAAGTGCCAGGTGCTTCAACAGGAAATAAAGAGGCTTTTCAGAGAATAGTCAGCAATTCCAGGCAACCTGTGTGTGTATGGAGACTTGAAATTCTAGTGCTCTTCTGTGTCCCTCAGAAGAGGGGCCAAAACATGGTTTTCCTAAATGCAAGATCAAGATTGCGAGCAATGTGCTGTTAATGCTGGTGTGAAGTAGTTTTGTCTGTGCTTTTAGAGAGAGATTGACCAGATCTAGTTTGAATTGGAGAAGTGTTTTTCCAGCTGTTATATTTTCCAAATAATAACAGCAGTCAAAATTGTTAGATTTTTAAGTTGTACTTTTAATCCTCAGTGTGTTGTTTTTTTGTTCTTTTTCTGGAATATTCGGGTTTGGTTCACCTCTCACATTCCAACAACTCCAGTAAAATTCTGCATGGAGTTCATCTTGCTCTCCTACTATACCAAAAATACAGTATGTGCACTATTCTATATCTCTTGGCTTTTTGACATTAGAACAGTTCCTAAATGTTTTTCACTCTAAAAATATTTTAGACTTTTCCACAATATTTTCAGTTTCATACATTGGATTTATTTTTTGCAGGCTTGCAACCATGCGCTAAGAGTAGAAGACCATAAGCAACTTAATTTTGTGTCATCCAAGTCCCTGATTTCTTACACGTAATCTCGTCTAAGAGACAGTTAGGCATTGTCTTACTCTAAGTACTTATGCTTACTAGACCCACTTAAAATGACTGTAAAACCATAGTCAATGAGATGAGCTTTAATTTATTGTCATATCAATGGCATATTTGTGTTATCTGAGTTACTGTTTAGGTCTGTAGAACTTCCAGGAAAAGAGATGAATCAAAATGATTATCCAATATTTAAAAGAAAGAGACCTTTGTTTTTTACTTAAGTGCAACAGAACTTGTTTAAGGTCAGGATTTTTTTTCTGATATAGGTTTTCTTGTGTCTGTTGGTGTTTTTTTTTTTTTTTTTCTTTTTCTATGTCTATGTGCCAGGTGGCTTTACTGACTCCTTGCCCCTACAAAATAAACTGGATGAGTGGCATAATTTCACTTATTGCTATTTTAGGGAAGTAATAACAGGTTTCAGATATGAATGTGGTCTCTGGAATACAGTCCATTAGACAGAATGAAAACCAGGGCCTTTCTGATAATATTATGTGTGGTTTATTAATAAAATGTCACGCCTTTTTTCCTGAATATATTCACAATATTGTCTCAAACTCATTCTGGTTGAATAAAAGCACTGACATACCATCAGATGCATTTACTGAACAGGATTCAGGATAAAGAACTTGTGATCTTTTTATGAAAGATATAGGCAAAAAAATGAAGTGACTCCATGTAGATCCCATTTATAATTAATTTTTATTATTATACTTCATATACTGATAATTCTTACTGGTTGGAGGAGGTTCTTTTTGAAGTGAATTATTATTACTACTCGTTGTAAGGTAAATTACTCTAGACATTTCCTTGCTCTTCATTTAGGCATTCACTATTTCACTTTTGTCTTTAAAATGAAATAACCGTACTTGATGCAGTGTTATAAATTTATATATTGCAATTATCCTTTACTGTGGCATGCTGTAGTTTCTTAACCCAGTGCCCATATTCTCTCTGTACAAATACATGTTCTTTCCTAGCTTTCTGGGTTTTCCTCCTTTTATGCTTTGTAACAATGTTCTTGCTGCTATTTATTCATCATTGCTCCCACAGCAAATTTTAATTTTCCTTTCACCTTTTCAATACAAGGTGGCTTTATTTTTCTAGACTGCTTTGTAGTTTCAGCAGACAGTGAGAAAAAGTAATTGAGACTTTGATCCTACAGTAAGCAATTCTCTCATTCTTTGAGGGGAACAGTGACTCAGTACAGAATAAAGCTGTATAAAATTACACTTATTTAATGGATTAAGTGGTGCTAAAATGTTAACTGTGTTAACACTAAATAAGAGTGTAAAAGTGATCTTAACTTCCTTGGTCCAATGTCAACTGCTATCATACCTTTTCATTTTTAAATAAAATTATTTAAGTTGTAACAATATTATTGGGACAGTTGGCAAGTCAGGTCTATCTTGAAATGTTTCTCATTACATTTTTGGTGTAGGGGTTTTGATTGTAATGTAAGACAAGTTGTACTTGAAGGTCTTTTGCATGGAAATGTTAGTCACATTGAGCTAGAAACCTTTTTACTACTGTCTCTGATCAATGATTGTTTCCTTGGAAGTAGAATAAGACAAATTCATAAAAAGTAGAACTGGAAGATGTGTACCTCTTATTTATGCAGTCACCTATTGGGAAATTCACTAGAGTAGCCAAAGCTTAACACATGGTCTTTACTCCTCACTAGAAGCCAAGGCACAGTTGCCAGGCTCAATCCATTTTAGGGTGCAGACTATTTCTCTGGAAATCAATGTAGTTCTCTAAAATGTCTGCTGCATTACTGGTGATTATAACCTTTGCAGCTGAATTAACAGACTGTCCGAATTTTGTTCCTCACATCAGAGTATGGCTCATAGCAAGTCCAAATAACTTTGTGCCTAAGTGACCAGACTCAGTAATGAGCATCTGGTGCACGAAGTTTTCAATCATCCCAGCTCCCCATGCCAGAATTCATCTTTCTATGCCCTTAGTCATGGATTTTGCTGGGCTTTTTGCTCAGTGATTCATGGCAGTGTTGCAATAGAAAGTCTTGACTGGCTAAATCAAAACCCTTTTCAGAAAGGTAGTCATGGAATGAAAAGATGAAGAAAAAAAAAAGAGGTAAATCAAGGGGAATCTGAGAAAGGCCAAAAATGCTGGTGTTAAACTCCAGATCAGTTTCAGAAAGGAGCAGAAATCAATAGGAGCTTCAAGTGCTTTGAAAACCTCTGCATCTCCCTCTGATTTGTTTGATCTGGATGAGCACAAAAGTGCCAAGGACAAAACAACTGCTCCTCAAATCCCGAAAGATGACTTAGTGGCAAGAAGGTTCCTTTCTTCCTCATTTTACATGTTTTCATTACTGCCAGCCTGGAGTCATTTTTTTCTGTTTACACCTAGGACAACACACCAGATTTACATCTGTTTTGAATGCATAACAACCTACCCTCTCCTCCCTTGTCTCACTTCTGGGGCCACAGTTTTTGCACGCTTGGATCACGGATTTTTGCTAGTACGCTGGTTTTGTTACAATCACTTTTCTATTAACTCAAACTCAATGGTTTCAATAGAAAAATTCAATCTGTCATTATTTTCTTCTGACTGTTAATGAAGAATTTTGACTAATGCAAGACTGAGCAGCACAGGTTAAGTGTAGCCATGCAAGATCTTTGTAAAGTGACTTTGTCTACCAGCTTTGACAAGATTGTGCTGTGCATTCACTTATGAAACCCCAGACATAAATTATACCTTTCCCTTCCTTTTCTTTTAAATAAAGTCAGAGGAGGCTGATGCTTTCCATGCAATAGTAAACTCTTTAACCAGATTGTTCTCTTATGCTGTGATAATTTGTTTTGGATTAGATATTCAGTAAATAGTCTTTGATGCACCATATAGTTGGTAATGTCCAGTGGTTTTTCAGCAGTTTGTGTTTTCTGGTGGTGGTAGTTTGTTCCTTTGAATTGGGATGTTTTTCTAATTATAATTGATGGGTTCTAAGTCATTGAACCTGCTTTGTATAACCAAGACCTCATTAAATCTTAAATTTTGTGTAAATATCTACTGTATATTTGCATGCTCCTATATTCTGTTTTAAATGTACTGTCTGCTCTCCATGGAAAAATCTCAACTTTCTGGTGCATTGTTACTTAGGAATTCCACTAGATTTGGAACTGTGAGGAAAACTGATATTCTTAATTCAGGCAATTATCAATTTTAGCCCATTACTGATGGGAAAACCTTCAGGTGGGGATTTTTTCTTTTGTTTTTACTTTTGAACACATCTATGGTACTTACATATGCATAACAAATTATACAAAGCATATTTTTTTAAGGGGGCTTTTTTAGTCTCTTTCACTCCTTATTTGGTGTTCTAAATTTGCACTAAAACAGCTCTTCTATTTTGGTTTTGGGTTTGTTTTTTTTTTTTTAATAATAAGCAAGAGAGAGAAGGAAGTTGGATGATTTTGCAAATGCTGTGTTGAAAAGATGGAAGAAAAAAAGAGAGAGTTCTAACCTGTTGTAACTTAAACATTGCAAAAATCAACAGTTGTACTTCCACTCCATTGCATTAAAGAATTGCTGTCCACTGCATGAATGGACTCCTCAGGTTCTTAAAAAGCTGAGAAAACAATTACTGAGTGGCTTCCTCCTGTAAGCACTTCTGTGCACTACAGCCAGGGAGATTGTTTAGCGCACAGTGAGTGCTGCAGTTGCTTGAAGGTGTCTTGAATTAACATTCAGCACAAAAAACCCAACAAGTTTGACTTCTGGAATTCAAAAATTCATCCATCTGGAATTCAACTTTTATGTACAAATATATGGCAGAGTGACTTGGATGAGTTGGCGATTTTATATTCTAAAAGTTGTGTTGTTTGATATGGCCATGAAATAGGTATGTTGATGGCTACATACTGAACCGCTTTTTCACTCATGGTCTGAAAGAAAATTGCTTCAAAGACAGGTGATCCCTCTGATTTATTGATTCTACATGCCTGGGGAGTCCTGAAGTATCGTGGTCATTTCTAGATAGCTCAGTAGCTTATGGTTCAGTTTATGAAAATAAAAGCTATGTTAGGACAGCCTGAGGTCTGCTGAGACTCTGTCTCCTCAATGGGCTTTGTTGTAGTATTTGGCAGATAAAATTGTTTGGGAAAATGCCTTGTAAAATGTCTGAGATGCAATGAAAGGATTAATCTGAAAATTGATCTGGCCCCAAGGCTTGTTTGTCCTCCCAAGGTGGGGAAAAAAGGCAAATTACATTGTTCTTGCAGAGTAACTTACTAAAGAACAGCAGAACTTGGGTGTGCAGGGAAATTAAATTTCAAGTGAGAAATTTCTCAAGAAATATTTACCTCTGATGGCTACTGAATGGTAGTTTTAAGCTCTTAAGATGTACTGTATTATAAATAATGGTTCATAAGGAAGAGAAATTTCAGTACTAAAGTGTCTGAGAGCCTTTTTTCTAAAGAATAACAAGGTTTTTATTGAGCAATGGGAATTATTTCTGTATGCCGGACTTTATCTGCTCTTTTTACCCTTTTTGGAGATCCATGTGCTCTTGGTGGCCTTTGTTTTAGCAGTCCACATTTCCATTAAGGAACGCAAAGGAAAACTTCCAATCCCTGTGTGCTCATGGTCTGTGCTTGAGACATGAAATGCTTTTACAAGCAGTAGAACCTTTGGCTGAGGGGGTCTTTGCCTGTCCTGCAAGACCACTCACTCTCTTGCTTAGCCCTGGTGTCTCTGCAGCTGTTCCAGGTGAAGTTTTATTCAGAGAAGTCCCCAGAATATTTGCAATTCTTGAATCATCTAACGCTGGCTTCACTCTGGTAACCCCTTGGGAAATCTAATTGCTAGCAGCTTCTTAGAGGTCAATATTATAGATTGCTTTTTACAGAAAGATCAAGGAAAAGATCAAGCTGTACTTCTTGTTTGAAGATGGGAGGGAGGAAGGACAGGTAGGAAAGGGCAGGGAGCTCAATGAGAGAATGTGATCTGTGTGCTGGGGCACTGAAACAGCTTTTCTTTGTAACCTTGTGTTTGATTATGGCGCTTCAGAAGTAAAGCCCAGGGGTGAAAACAAGATGGAATGATTAAGGACCAGCCCTGTTAAACAAATAATTGCCCACGGAGAAAGAGTTCCTGAGTGAAATTTTTGTGGTTTATTGTGCAAACAATTTTATTTTTGTTTATTTTCTGAGTCCAAACGGTATTTTCAAGCTCACTTACTATAATTTTTAATTAAAAGCAATTTAGATCTTGTTAGTTTTTGACGAAGGGACTCTACCAAATAAGTTCTGTTTGATGTGGCAAATATAGGACATAGATAGATGTACTGACGACTTTGAAAATGATGATAGTGAAAATGAACTTAATCTGCTTCTTTAGAAAAATGAAAAGTATCTTATTCCTGTAAGTCAGATGTTGACTTTGTCTTATTTTCCTGTAGGTTTTGTTTTCATCTCTTCTCAGTTTTTCAGTACAATTCAATCCAGACCAGAGGATGGAGGTTTTTTGGAGCTACTTTGTTGATGGGTGCCTTCACTTCCTCTTACCTGAAGCTATATTGAAGGTAAACCAAGCAGCAAACTGAAGGTCTGAAAGAGGTTGCTTTACAGACTCTGCTGGCTGATCAATAGATTAGGTATTTCAAGAATCAAGTATTAGTAGATAAGTATTTCAGTTTATAAAACCAAAATGCTAAAACAATCATCATCTCAATTAAAAAAAAAACAAGTTCTGATACCAAAGCACAGACTCTTTCTGCAGCATGACGAGGCAAGCTCTCAGTTGGATTTCAGTAGAAGAAGAATGTTAGAATACCTGAGTTTCTAAACTCTATTTTCGGTCTGAAAAAGAGTACTTGTAGAATAGCTTGATAGAACATAGAGGAAGAGGCTCATGCTGTGTTTTTGGGGTTTTTTTAGCTTTTATGGTGAGGTGACAGAAGTTGATATAGATGTAGTTCACCTTTAGGGGGACAGTTTAATATTAAGAGGCCTCTTTTAGTGACCATGTAAGAAAGCACTGGGCAGCACAGCAATAGCACTGTAGTATCAGAATTCTAGAAGTATGCTTTATTTTCACCAACAGTTCTGATTGTCACTGCAGTTTTGAGATAACTGCGGTGCTAATCCTGGGCCTAAATGGCCACTGTCTGGCAATATTTGGACTTTTGTGCCTGGTTCCATTTTCCCCCCACGGTTCAACCTGGAGTAATTCCTGTAGCAGCTTCTCATTTGCAGTGAGGAGGGGAGTGAGAGGCTGGAGACAAACGCCCTGCTCTGGCAGCACTGCCTGTCTCACTGCAGCTGCCGTGTGTCTGGGACTGAACTCCTGAGGTGGGAACAAGGAGAGGAGGTGGGATGTGATGAATGGCGGAATGCGGTGGTGGAGAGGTGAGCGGTATGAAAGATTTTCAGTTTTATTTTTCAGTACAGTGTTTGGTCAAGACCTCGCATTTATCCTTTTCTTTTTGCTGCCCAGTGAGACCTAGAGGGAGATTAGTCATGCCATATGCTCCTCCACAAGTTTTTCAGAAATTTTCTTAATATTGAGGTGTGTATGATTCCAATTTGTGAGCTACGGTGAATTCAAGAATGCAAAGAAGTGAAATTTTTCAGTTTTCACCTCCTTTGATTTGGCAAACTGAAGTCCTCAAGGAACTGATAATGAGCAAACATGGGAAGGTGATAGGTGTTTAAAAGGGTTCACAGGGACATGTGGCCAGAAAGTACTGCAGCTCATGAGCACACTACAATCAACATTATCTCTATTAAAGCCTGAAAACCAGAAATGCAAGGAGAAAAAGTAGCAAAGACCATCATTACTATCTTGGGGCCCTGCAGAACCAGGACCCTGTTATGCAAATTAGAGATGATTTTAGCAAGGACCAAACACAACTGCAGGGGCAAATCAATTCTGCCAGAATCATGGAGGGATGAAGGCAGGAGGCTGTTTTTTCTGTGCTGCTGTAACTTCAGGGGCTTTGCTGGATGTTTGCTGTGCTTTGCTTTTGCAGTTAGCAGCGTGCTGTCTTACCATCCCAGGCTAGATAAAATCTTTACTGGAGTGAACGTTTTTCTATTTGCCGTTTTGTTCCAATTACCTTTGAAAAGAGCATCTCAAATAATGCTTCTCTGTAAGACAAATATTTTTCAGGTACAGTGATCTGTCAAAAAGCGTTAGGGTATCATAGTGTAAATTTTATCGCAGGTGTCTTACATCCTGACTTAACTAGTTTAGCATTTATTGTGCTGTAATGATTTCCATTTTCTGCTTGTTCAAATAAGCTTTTGTATTGCATGCACCTAAGTTTTGACTGACACTGGATATTTACTCTAATATGCGTTTTGATAAAGTATAGAACAATTAGAAAGAAGATGACACTTATGAGGGAAGACAAGTAGTTTTCACTAGACAATATCATTTATCATCTTTTTATTAGAAAAAGATAGAAAAGCTGTGTACAGTTCTAGAGTGAGGGCAGTGGAGTGTAGAACCGTGTGCCCCTGTCAAATTGATAGAGTAAAGATGTTGAGGGAGATAATGGAAACTTTCTATTCAGTGAGGAGTGGAATAAAGAAACCATTTCTAGTCATTCTTCAGCGTTGATTGCCTTCATGCTTTATGCCAAGATCAGAACTTGCACATAATAAAGGGAAAGTTGAACAAACATGGAGATCCACTTTGGAAAATGCAGTTAGATGAAGCTGATCCTTTGGTGCAGACACGTCAGGGAAATATTTAGCATGGAAATTTAATGTAGGTTATAACTACAGTGGTGATAATACAAAGGAATAAGCTGCAGGCAGTACCGCTGATAAAATGCAAAACATTTTGTGTAGTGGAATAAACGGTACTATGCAAAAACATGTGGTTCTGTGTTTCTGGTTTGACCTTATTGCGAGGAAACAGAGTAACAAAATAAACCTACATGTCAGTTATAGCAGTTCATGGTGTTCTTTATTTGGCTGTCAGGATTCACTTCAGTTTTCTTTGCACCTGGCTGTACCAGTCAGACAGCACTTGCAGAATTCTCCACCTGCTCATACCTTGCCTCTGCAATCATCGTGGCAGCGATGGGTATATTAAATTAATCATTTAGCAATTTTATTACGCAACCTTCTGAAGCTTTAATGTACTATAATTTTAAAGCAGTGTCGTTGTGCTTACCTGCTGGGGAATTTTATGTTCCGTTTTTATGGTGCCTTGGTATTCATTATTTGTACTTTAGGGTTCTCCAGAAGACTGGATTTTGCAAGGCTTAGTACAAGAACATAGAAGCACAAAGACTTGGAGTCAGAACATCTGAAAGCAAATGGCATAAAAATAAGCAATCAGAACAGCTGCTGGTGCAACATGTACAAGAATTTGCTGTTCCTACATCGTGCTTACATTATTTGCCAAATATTAAGTTGCTATTAATTGACACTGGTTTTATTAGCCTGGGGTCAGGAATGTTCATTACAATAAAAGTGGTGATTGCTGTAGCTGAGAATAAATTAGAATTTCTGTGAGTCACAGATTGCAGATATTCATCAGTTTGGGATGTTTTTGCTGTAGAACAATGCATGTGTGAGTTGGTGTGTAAATAGAACAGAAAACCACCTCAGTATTATGAAAAAAATTATCTTTTTTTGCTAAAGGGTAGAGGAATGAAGCAGAATTGGAAGACAAAATTGCAGGTAGTGGGAAGAGAGTTTTTCACCAAAATCTGTTTCTATATTGAGAAGGTTGTAAACTATACAATAACAAAATTTTAAAAAATTAAAATTTTCATCAGTGAGTGATATTAATCTAAACGTGAAATAATAGTTGAATTAATTCAGATTTTGTAATTTGTTCTGAACTTTATTTTTTTTTAGTGGAATCAGCTCAGCTGGTTTTTGTGGTCTTCCTTTTCTTCATTCTCCTCTTACAGGGGAAAAGATTTTAAAAAAAAATTGTAGGAGGTAGCAAAATGATCCGTAATTGAGTTTGTTAGTATGCCACTAATGGATCTGTTTTTATGCTCTTTATTTCAATCTGACTTTGGAGGAAGTAAGGTAGAGAAGTGGATGGTCAAAGGAGTTTCATCCATGTCTTCATTAGCTAACTGTTTAATGAGAAAACACATTGGGTCAATCTGATTTTGCCAGCATACTTCGAATGGTTTTTACCCATCAAAACTTGCAATTGAGAGTTTCTATTTCCCTCATTGTAAGAACAGCGGTTTTTAATCCTGGCTTCAAGTCAAAATTGGGCCCTGTCACACTTGTATATTGCTGTTTTCTGCATTATTTTCAATATTTGCTCTGCAGCTTTGCAACACTTTTTTTCATATTTTCATGTTTGGACTTGTAGGGTTTCTTCTCAATTTGCATTGAAAATTACCGTGTTTCTGATAAGATTTGGGCTGCCGCAAAGAAGCAGTATTTACAATATAGCTTGTAAATGCAAATATCAGAAGGAAGGAATTTTCTGTTAAAATCTCTCATTTTAACAGAACTAGTTGTATTATGGTAAAAAACCCGTCTCCTGGCATACTTTCATTGTCTAATGTATCCCCATTAATTAGTATTTTGTGATATGCTTGTGCATCTCTGCATATATGTTTGTGGAATGAAAGAAATTAGTAGCTTAAATCTATTTAGTTACTGTATCTAACATCTGTGTGAGAAGAAGTTATTGTAAGTGTAAAACGAACACTGAGAATCAGAATCCTTTTTAGCATTATTATTATTCATGGCAATGGGACAACATATTTGTTCAAGATGCCTTAGAAATGCTAAGCAAATGGAAATATAATCATGGGATCCATTATATTAACCAGGAATATCCACTATTTTTGCTTTATAAAATTATTTTTCTAAAATGCCTTCCTGCATTTCTGCCTTTTTTTTTTTAACCTGTTATTTTAGTAGCATGGCCCTTCTACACTAAAAGTTGCTCTGCAGGAGATTCATAAGGTTCACCTTTATATAAGCCTTATTTCTGGAAAAGGTATTAATTTCCCATTAGAACAACCAAAATATATTCAGGAATAAAAATGTGCATTTCAGGTGTCTTTGTTGAATAACTTCCTTGGAGTGTTTCCTACAGTTTCCATCAATGATGGCAGCTGGTATGGTTGAAGTATCTATGGAAGAGTAAAGTGTAATAGAAAAATGATGTTTTATGAGATACTTGACCTAATTTTGATCAGCTTGAGATACAAAGAGTCCACTTCCTGGAATTTTTCAGTGTGCAAGAAGGGAGAACTTTCAGTGTGCAACTGGGAGGACTCATTGTTTTTAATAGCCATTCAGGAACTAATTCAGTTGTTAACAGTAAGGGAAACAGCCAGAAACAGGAAAAACAGCAGGGCAAATGGGGGCAAGAAATAAGAAAATGTTGTTCTTGTAATAATATTAGCTTTTTCATCAATTTAATGGCTTTTATTGGTAGGCATAATTGGGACAAAATTTTAATACAATGCGTCGGCTGTTTGTAATGACCATTCTACCTGTCACAGTCTTAAATCTGAATTGGTAAACTAAATGAAATATCCTTTGCCAAGGTATAAAGGAAAGTTCAATAGTGAAAAAAACCACTTTGGAACACAGGAAAAGGGAGACAGACTTAGTGAATTCTGTTTTGTTTTAGTTTTGCCCAGAGGAGGGGAGTACTGAGTTGTTAACAATAGATTCTGTAAGAGTTTTAACAACTTAATACTAACAGTGTGTCTCACTGCTAAGACATCTCCTCTTCCTTGATTTGAGGGAAGATCACTCTGACAATCATTTTCTTCTCTGAGGTTTTTGAACTTCATCTGTTTGTAAGAAATTGGGTGAAAAATATGTTTGCTGACCTCCACGAATGAAGATGTCATTTGGTTTTTTCTTTGTGATTGTTTGACTTATTTTGATGGAGTTTTAAACTATCATTTTTATTTTATTGGACTGCTATTTTCTTCTTACCCTATCTTCTTTTAGTAGACTCTTACTAGTCTGCCACTATCTTTATTGGATTATCTGATCTTTTTAGCCTGGATATTTTGCTCTTATTAAGGAAGCTGGGGAGATGGCACAGGAAACAACATTTTTAGCAGGATGAAGAGATGTGCCTCTGTCCTTTTGTGCTGAGCTCTCCTGGTGCAGTAAATCAAAAGGAAGCTGTTTATGTGAGCTTAGGGTTTGGAGAGAGCTGTTGGATACTAATAAACAGAAGGTATAGTAATTTTTTGACAAATAATGAGAACATGGTAAGTGGAAATTACTGAAGTTAGCTCTCTGATGTTCAGCAGAGCATGTTGGCAAGTCCTGAGCTGCTTGTGGCTTGCACAAGTCACAAATGCTCCTTGCCACTGCATCTGGCATGAGCTGAGCTTTTCTCTCTGGGGGAACATGTCAGCATGGTCCACATAGTTGTTACTTGGAGATTAGACCAGCAGAATACTTCATAAGACTTGGACTGTTCCTTATTTATCAGTTTACATAAAGACTAATGATCTGAAAATGGCTGTTGCCTTTTCTGGGACTTGTATTGGCAGAGATGACTGAGACAGGGCTCTCTTAAAATACCTGGGAAGATGCTGATAGCAGGATGCAGTTGTAAGAGGCATCTGACTTGAGGATTTTCTGTCTTTATTCCACCACAAATTCCATGAATTTGTGAATCCACCAGAACACTACAAGTTCGCTCTCTCCCCCTTCCTTTCTCCCCATTTTCTCCTGCCCAGCTCTGTAAATTCTCATTTCATGTGCTGTTGAGGAACAAGTGGCTTGAGTACATTTTTGTTGTAGGCAAATTGCTTTGTGTTTCTGCATGCTTAATATAGAGTAGACATGTATTTAATGACAGTTTTTAATGGATTTGGGTAGCAACACCAACTTCTGAAGAAGTGGAAAGGCTGACTCCTTTCAATGTGAGGAATAGTTTGGATTCATAAGGAGGGAAAACAGTGCCTTTCATATCTGTGCTGTCAATCTGATCACATTTTTGGTGGGTAATGAGTGACAGTTGTTACCAGCTGATGGCTGTGTGGTGACCTGTGTGAAAGCAATTGCAATTGTGTTTGATTTCAGATTCTACAGGTGCCCACACTGCAGAATAAACCAACAAAACTGACAGTAATTGGCATTGGTTTCAGCAGGCTCTGCGAGAGGTCAAGGACATTCCAAGATGTTGCTGGGGCAGTTTGGAGCTGTTGTCTGAGAAAATTTCTGTGGTTTCCCAGGCTCCAGCTGCCCTGAGGACCAAGAGAGTTTTGGTTTTCAAGAATGTCAGTTCCATAGTCTTCAGCAGGACTGTTTTTCCTTTTAAAAACATAAACAGTGGAAGGGGAGGAGGGTAAAATAATAATTTCATTATTAAAGTATTAATTCCTTTATACAAATACCCAATTGGAAGCGATTCTTGCACGTTCCATTAAATAAAATTGCTAATTGGCTTTTATTAGTGGTTTTGATTTCAATTTTAATTAAGAATAATGAGACAAATAGTTGTTTTTGCCAGCATATGTGTATGTGTGTGTGTGTGTATATGTGGAAACAGACATGGGTTTTATGTAAAGCAATTAAGCTCAGCATATTGTGAGTAATTGGTGATTTATGACAGAAAGTGGCACAATTAATAACAATTAAATGCCAATAAATCCCTAATTGCACCTTATGATCTATATAATTGCATAGTAGTTTCCTTTTGTATTTACTGAAGATTCAGCTATCAAGAGAACTTCTAATATCCACCATGAACCTGTGTATTTTGTGGGTATAAAGTGATTTTGGGGATTTTCTTTATTTCATTAGGGTTGGAGGGGCCTGTGCTTTGAGTTTCACTTCTGAAAGATGAGCTATTGGTTATTTTGATTGGAGAAGAGCTTAGTGGTTTTTACCCTCACCCCTGTTGTCTTGATCAGTGATAGTTCAAGAAGTGAGAGCAGAAATTTGCCATTTTCAGGTGATATTTAGATGTAGCTATGTAGGAGATCTGGAAAGCACATGAGGAGACTCTAGTATATCTTTCTGCTATCAAATATTTTTATGTAGAGAAAGGGTCAAGGGAAATAAGGAATATACTCCTTTCCAGTATAAACCCAAGAATTTAAAATGAATTATTATATTAGGGCACCACTGGGTGGTATCTACTAACCAGCCTCTTGCAAGATAAAGCCTGGGATCTTTTCAGCTGAGAAAATTGTCCTATTTTCCAGGTATTTGGATAAGGTTTGATCCTAATGGTACCAGCCCTCCCACTTTGTGCAAGACAGTTATGGGCCCATTCCTTGCTCCCAGAATTTTACTGAATAAAATTGATGTAACATTTTAATAGCATCAGCAAAATAGATACATTAATCCATTATGAATTTGTATTTTCCTTTTTTAGTGCTGAGTACACAAATATTTAATCAGCTAGGTGTAAGTACTCTTTAAATCAAAACTTGTGCCAGCTCTTCAAAATCAAAACATACTTGCAGAAGAGGAAAAAAACCACCATTGCAAATATAGGTTATATGTGTCATAACGATAATCTTTTTTGGTTTACCCATCCTCCACAATTTTGAATCCTGGAGGTCACTGCTAAATTGGCAGATTTTTTTATATCCTTTTATGTTTAAGAATAAAGTTGATCTGTCTTTCTACTGTCATGAGATATATTTGGTGCATTTTTGCATCACATAAGATGAAGATTTTAACTGGAACATTTAACATATAATTATGTATTTATAAATAGAAGTATCAATACACAGTGCTAAAAAGTTAAGCTTTTCTAAACCAAGATTTAACTCTGAAGGGAGTTTGGTGTTGGAATCCTTCAGGTCCCTTACATAAATCTTAGTGTAACCATGGATTAATTTGGAAGGAGTAACTTAAATTTTCTTCTTTCTTCCTTCTCCCAGACCCTTTCTGTCTTTTGTCTTCCTTCTCATTTTGCACTTTTTAACTGGAACACAGAAACAGGACATGTGGTCGGCTTTTCTCATGAAATAGTGTCATAAGAAGGGATTTTATTAATTTTGAATCCCATGGCATAGGAAACAGGTTTTTTTGTGCTAGATTGCAGTTGAACCAATAAAGCAATTTTAGTGCAGTTTGTGCGCTTACTTAACTTCCCAGACCTAGCATGAATTGTATTTGTTGTTAGTTTAAACAAGTTAGGATGGAAACCCAGTGCATGTAGGTACTTCTCACTAGTAAAATATTCACTGAAGAAGTATAAATAGCTACAGGCTGTCAGTGTTATTAAACTGTTGATGCATCTAACTCAAGGACTCACATCAATGTTATCGCTCATTTTGTATTTCAGTGCTGAGAAACATCTTATTTTCATTATTAGACATGTACATAGAACCAATAAATGCCTCTTAGAAATGTATTAATGCTGTGGTTTTGAAAGATACTTCAAGAATTTTCTTCATCCTGTCATAAATAGCTTATAAACAAAACAAAAAAGGCGCATGATAGAGAAATATTTTCTCTTGGCGTTATTACCTCTAAGAGATGTATTAAGAGATTTGAGGTGGACCCTGGGGAGCACGTAGAAAAGGAGAAATGTACTGACGAATGAGGACAGATTTTTCTAGAAATGTAGAGCAATGCTCTCAAGGCAAAATATGTAAGGTAAATGAAATATTTGGGAAATGCGTAAGAAAAGCATTGAAAAAAGCTACTTCAAGGTGCCTGTGCAGTCCAGTTTGTGTGCAGAACACAGGTGATGAAGAAAGTCCATTTCAGGGCTCAATAGGCAGTGTGAGAAGCTAGGGTGGAGTGCAGGTTTGGATGGTGGACTAGAATTCCATTCAATTGCAGTTCAATAATCGCATTTTGAGAAGGGAGTAAGACTGATAAATTGTTTTATTTAAAATGGTGCGTTCAGAAGTCTGTTCTCTGAATAGCTCACCCAACAAGAGAACCTGAGGCTTGATAATCTTCTCTAGGGGCTATTGAAGAAGAAAGTGGTATGATCATCCTTTGATTTCTGCAGTTCAAATGGCCACACTCTCATTCATGTGTGGATTAAAAAGGAACAGTTTTTCACACAGGTTCAGAGCAAGGCTGACTGGCTTTGTGGTGAGATGCGTTCACTGCGTATTGCTGATATGAAAAGTGAGCTTAAAGGTAAAACAAATTTATTGCAGCCCATTGCCAGTTCAATTGTCTTTGCAGAAATTTCACTCACAGAAGAAATGACACTCTTCTGATTAACAAGTGGCATATTATAAACATATTATGGATCAGTAAAATGTAATACACAATATAATTTGTGAATATATGTTCTATCATTGCATGTAAGTATTAAAGGAGAGCATATCTTTGCTTTATCCTTGTCTTCTACTTTATTTTTGTCATGAAAATTAAAAAAAAAGTTTTACCACTGTGTAACTTCTTTGCTTTAATAACCAAGCTTGTTGGTTTTTTTGGTTTTTTTTGTTTTTTGCGTGTTTTTTGAGTTTTCTGTGTTTCTGTGTTAGTTCACTTTTGAGTCTTTGCAAGGTTTTTTTCTTTGCCAATTTCTTTTCTGGTTCTGACCAGCTGATTTGATACATAGCTTGTATTTCTACATATTTCACTTGGGCTGGAGGAAACCCAAGTGAAACTCCTTTTGCTGCTTGCATGCAGATGCGTTTTGATCCTCGTTCCAGTCCTTGAATTAGTTGTATGTTTTTCTCTATTTGAATTTGATGCTAGTTTTTACTTTATTATTTATAGATCTGAGGAATCTTTGATCAGCATCAGTTTTGTTCATTTGTGGATGAAGCCTGTAAAGTTGATGGTATTTAAATAAATGCTGGTTGTTTATTGACCTGTTTATATAAACTTACTTCCCATTGCTCAGGATAGAGTAGTGTGTTTTAAAAAACATGATTGCCATGAATCAACAACTAAAAAATGTGAGATTCAGAAGCTGGACATAATTTTTCAATTGCCAATGTATCCGTAGATAATTCAAATGAAACCTGGTGAAATATTTC
>VZTX01007687.1:390677-464747 GCA_013400915.1 Pardalotus punctatus | reverse complement strand
TTTTTTTTTTTTTTTTTGTGATCTTAGGTTAATTACTGAGGGCCAGATTTTACAAAAGCATCAAACTCTTCCTTATTTTTTATTTTTAAAACTTGCTCAATGTTTTGTGTGTTTTCTCCTTGTTCTCGGAGGGCAAAATAATTCCAAATGTAAACACAGGCATGAGTGGTGTGAAGGCTCCTAATGTAGATTTAGAATACACTGATGGGTAGTGCAAGTTCTTGATGCTGTATTGAACTGTATTTGGAATATATGAGTGGTATCTTTTCTACCCAGAGCAATAATTTTCCTATAAATTATAGGGGAATAGGCAGTTGGTCAGGTTTGGGGAAACTGGGAATCAAGTGCTTTAAAATTAATGTTGTTGCACCAAGGGAAAGAAAGATTATCCAGACCTTGATCTGGAGAAATTGAAGAAAGGATGAGGCTCTTAATGACAAAACAAGCCAAATTTGCTTGCCAAATTTGCTTAACAAATTTGCATAAGTAAATGCCTGTGGCAGACCAAGAGCCTTTTTCAGTATTTATAGTAAAAAAAACTACCTTTGAATAATGTTGAAATATGGTATATTTTTGAGAGTTCAAGAAAGAACTTATTACTTCCCAAAATTACAAGTCTTTGAACAAAGTGGATTCTACCTGCTCTGAATGGACAAAAAAAATCATTAAATGAAAATGTCTGGTTTTTTTTTTTTTTTTTTAATTTTTATTTTATGATGAGGGAAAGCTGACTTTGTCCCAGTTGAGACAGACCTGATAACATAGAAAACTTGATTATGGAGGATGTTTTTTCCTCCTCTCTTCATGTGGGGAATATGAGTATTCTCTATTACTGAGGAAAAAGTAGAATCTAAGTTTAAGACAAACAAGTTTTTACCTTGGATATGTTTTTAAGTTGGTCTCTCCAATTATTATGGCAGAAATTAAGCTTTCAGAGTAATATTTGGCAATGAAGAGATTTTGAGTCAATTGGAGCAGTGTAGCCTCTGTCACTGGTCACCCCCTCTTTTGTGGCTTCTGGAGGGAGGTAACCCTTGTTCAGCTGCCTGAACTAGAACTGCTGAACTGGCTTTGTGCCCAACTTGTTTTTCCTGATTTTATAAACCTGTATGCATGACTTTTATGGGACGAAATAGCACGTGAAAAAACTCGATGACAATTCCTCATCTTTATCATGGTGTGTGAAATTTCAAGTTGATTTAGAGCAAGAAAAGAAATCTAAGCTCCAGGGGTTTTTAGGTGTCTTCATGCAGTGTTTGAAGGAAGGATAAGCAGGTCCTTGTGCTGTTCATGCATCTGAGTGCATGCACGTGCAAATATATATGTGGATATTGTGTCCTCTTGCCTCTATAGCTGGGAGGCTATAGAAGAAGGTGTTTTTGTAACCTCAAGTGAAATATGTCTTTAGAACATATGAAGATGATCCTGGAACTAGTCATTATATATTTTATGCTCTTGACTATAGGATTTTATGTGTAAGGCCCTAGATCATCTTCAGTGATATAAGATATATATTAATGGCGCCGGTTAAACATGAAATATCCTGCAGATACATTGTTAATTAGTCATTATTATTCTCAGATGGTACTGTCTTTTAACTATAGCAATGCTTTGAAAAATGGCAGTTTCCCCAGTACTGTCATCCATCACTTTTTATGTATCATCTTTTTTTATTGCAGTTTATTGTGACATGTTTACTGGGACGTCTTAGTGTTGATTGGTATCATGCCCTACTTGTGAGATGATATATTTTATTGCACTGAAGATTTTTAGATTGGATGTTATAAAATATTAGCTTCTATTAAAATATTTCTTCTTTTAATTTCCATTTTTAATATGAGTCCTTGATACTCTAAAGTCTAGAAACAGCTGTTTACAGAAAAGAATATTACACTTGAGTTTATTTCAAAACACAGCCCTCTAACTTCCTGAAATGACTGTAGTCACCCCTACTGTGAGTGTGGGTTTGGACCAGGTGACTTTTGAATGTCCCTTCAAGCTTAGTCTGTCATCTTCTCCATGGTCAGATAGTTGCCAAAACCCTTAATATGCTAGGTTGATCGAGAATATTTCAAATCTAAGGTTTCCTTCATGGCCCATTTAAAAAAAAAAAAAAACTGTTGGAAGATATGATGGTCACTGCAATTTCTTTTTGACAAATAATACTTATTATAATGAGCCTGGAGGTCATTGTGTGTGAGGTACAGTGCTATATAAATATCTGCTATTATTTTTTATTACTGAGTAATTTACAATTCCCTTGTCAGTCAGTGACCCATGTATGAACATTTCTGTATACCAGTCAAAGCAGATCTTTTTTTCACAGGAAAAAAATCAAGTTCTCATTGCCTTACAATATTCTCTGACAAAAGACATTATCATGAAATAATTGATTGTGCTGGAGAATTACAAATGTTGCAGCACCACCAAGGTCATCTAACCCTCAGCAATGTGGGCTACCTGATGATGAGAGTGCTTTGTTCGGAAATATTGCTATTGCAAAATGGTTTAATAGTAGCTCAGAGAGTATGTTCAGAATTTGAAAAAGCCATGTTTTGAGAGAAATGCTACCCAGAAGCAAAACCCATCCTGGCAGTGGTTGCAGTTTAGTGGGACACTATGGGTGGTAAAAATGCTAATGACTGGAAATTAAATCTATAGCAAGTATGATCTTTGCCTTTTGAAACAACTTGGATTTGTGAAGAACAGACGCTCTATGCCAAGGTGTTCTAGGTGCAGAAGATACGCTTAAGCTTTCTACATCTCAAATTTTTAAATCCAGTGTGTCAATGATTCTAATCATAGTCTGATGACACTTAAGAGGTCAGAATAACTTTGTTTAATTGGCAGGATTTCTGTCATTCCTGAGTAGATAATTTACCACAAGTATATTGTAATAGCAATTCAAGCTGTGGCAGATTCATCTTTTTGTCTATGGCAACAGAGAGCTCAATGATTAATTTTAGTTGTGTCATTAGAATGTAGAGATAAAAAGAAAATGTTATAACCAGGACAAACTTTGTGTAGAAAAGCATGTGGCACAGGAAACCAGAGGACAGGTGCTGCAATTAATTTCTTTCTCTGTTAAAGAGACAATTTGTCTACATTCCATATATTTATACTCACAAATTTAGATTAGAAAGAATATCTTTCTATGTAACAAATACTGGTACTGCAATGGACATCTTCAGTGGGCTCCTGATTAATGTAAACATACATTAGCATCAGGAAACTCATACTGGTAGGTGGTACTTCCTTTCCCTACTTTTTACAGCAGGTGCCTCCACAGTTTTGAAATCAAGTATTTATACATAATAATTTTAATGTATTTATCTATGCACTTAAGACTCCTACACATTGATCTTGTATCTAGCAACTATTAATTTTCATCGACCAGCTTGTAAATCTGAGTTCTGAATTTGTTTTAGCGCATGTGTTTTCACCCTTAAAGATCTGAAAATGGCTTCTGATGAGTACATAATCTACAGAAGAGTACGTAATCTACAGAATCTTTCTTGATGGACAGACTCTTTTTAGTCTTCATAGAAGATAATACATAGGCTTTCTGCTGTTCTTTCACTCATTCATTATTGGATGTTGTGGGTTGTTTTCATATTATTCTTACTTTCTTGTATTTCTTATTTAGTTGCTATCTTGGTAGTGTGGAGAGTAAGACACAAGGGGTCAACAAAAGCTGCCTTGGTGCTTGTGCTCATCTGTAAACTGAAGCTAGCAGGTCTCCTTGGCAATGGGAATGTTTTTTTGTCCTTTACAACACTGGGAAGCTTTTTGTTATTGTGCATAGAAATGAAGGTGAATAAACAGATCAAGCCAAGGTGCCAAGAAAATGCTCAGACTATGAAGCCAAGGTGTGAACCACATATCTCTTAGCTCTTTCTCTGCTATAAATCAGTTTTGTTTATAAAGGTGATTTACAGAGTTGCCTCTCTTTGTAAGCAGTGCTGGAAGCATCTTGACAAAAAAAGCAACGCTTACCAGCACACAGGTTTAATTTCTTATGAGAGATTTGGCAAAAATAGTGGGTTTAAGTGGTAAAAAGTGGTCTCAGGCATGAGGTTGCTGAGATGATTTCTGACAGTAGGAGCGTTTGTGATGCACAGCCAGGTAGCCGTGGTGAGTGGGTGGTCACACACGGCCTCACGATTACAGCAGTTACAGTGGTCTGAGACCACTCATTTTTCTCTTTGTGTTACTGTCCATTCCCATTGTGTAGGCCATCGTTCCTCCTGATTTTCTGCCTTGTTAGCTGTGGTTTGATATTACTAATTTCATTAGTGAAATATTTTAATTAGGGTAATATTAAAAACTGGGGTTTGCAGTAAAGGTTCTGAGTATTTGGTTCTGGAGCATAAGTTCATTGGATTTCTAGTAATACTTTTTAAAAACTGCTGCTTATTGAAATACTGTGGCACATCTACTGACACCAAGCACTTTCCAGAGGTTTTACAGATGCCCATTTTAACAATTCAAACTGTGTGCTGAAGGGGGATTACACAAAAAATACTGAAAACTGGTGGACAGAAGGGTGAACACTGTTATGATTAAGGACAGATCATAGAATCACAGAATGGCTTGACTTGGAAGGGATGTTAAAGATCATCTTGTTTTGATTCACGTGCCATGGACAGGGACAACTTCTGCTATGCCAGGTTGCTCCGAGCCCCATCCAACCTGGCCTTGAACATTTCCAGGGTGAGGCAGCCGCAGCTTCTCTGGACAGCTTCTCAAGTTCCTCTCCACCCTCACAGCAAAGAATTTCCTCCTAATATCCAATCCAAACCTACTCTCTTTCAGTTTAAAGCCCTCTCTCCTTGTCCTGTCAATAAGTGCCCTTGCAAGATGTCCCTCTCTAACTCTTTTAGGTTCCTGCAGGCGCTGGAAGGTGCTCTGAGGTCTCCCTGGAACACCTCCAGGCTGAACAACCCCAACTCTCTCAGCTTGTCTTCAGAGGAGAGGCAGCTCCAGCCCTCTGATTAATGTAGGCTGTGTTTGAATATTAGGCTGCTTTTATGCCTGAGAGAATATGGCAGGTGTTATTATTTACAAAAGGAACTGTCCACTAGCTGATGGTATTTTGAGGTAGCCACTCATATTGTGCTGCCATCTTGGCTATGACATTTTAAATATCTGTCGTTTTGGTCAGTTTTAGTTGTTCACTGCCATGAGCAAGTTTTCATTCTATCTGAATACCGGGCTCTGGGAAGGGTAGCTGCAAAGAAATAAAAGTTATGTGATAGTGGAAAGGTTTTTTTGGGGTTTTTTTGGGTTTTTTTTATAAGCATAACGAGTGAATAGCAATTCAAAACTAATCTCCATCAGTGTGGGAATGTGAAAGGGTCAATGTCATGTGCTGATAGCTGTAATGGTTACATATAATCAGATGTCAGATGATAACTTGAGTTTGCAATGAATGATTGGAGTTTAAAAGTCATTTCACTGACTGGAGCTGTGTAGAATTTGAAGGATAAATTGGCATTTTTTGTTTCTTGTCATCTTTAATTTACTTTTTAAATGCTTTTTTTCCCTCATATCATTCTTGCATCATTATAGAGCCATATTCAATTGAAATTGAATTCTCTTATTTCTCAGATTTTAATTATAATAGAAAACTGAGGATTTTCTTGCAGTTAATTATAATAAACCCTCTTGATATTACTTGGAGTTTATTTATTTTCTCCTTTTAGGCTCAATTTTGCTCTTCTGGCTGTTCATCCTCCTCTAAATAACCAGTAGTGCAGCTTCCCCAAAATGGTTAACTTTATCTATCTTTACCTTCTTGAATATATGTTCATCTTTACTTCTATGTAGTTTAATTATCATCTTTTTTGGTTTGAACTGGGGGCTCAGGTTTTGAGATGAGGGTAGGGAAGGTCTGCTCTGTTGTCTCAGGATTGATACAGGGATTATTTTTTAACCTAATGAGAGTCCTACTCTCATTACCATTTACCCTGGTAGGGTGAGCTGCATTTCTGTCAGGTCTGTATTTGGTGAACAGGAGAACGGGTTTTGGTCAGCTGACCCTACAGCCAGTTGTGCATCCTTCCCCTTGAAAGGGAGGGTGTAGGAGATGTGGGAATTCAGTTTCCCCAGGACAGTGGTCACAGCATCAGCCTGTTCAGGAAGCATTTGGACACTGTTCTCGACATTGGGCTGTGATTGTTGGGGTGTCCTGTGCACAGCCAGTGATTATAGATTTATTTCTTTAAAAATCTTGTCCATGTGTGTTGAATATTCATATTTTTATAAGCTTTGACATTTAATTTGATTTGCTTATCCCAAATATCATGAATCCTTTTTTAAAGATATTTCCTCCTCTTGTTTTTCTGATGTACTAACATTGGCAGAAGATAAATCTGTAGAGGCTGTTCTGCTTAGTTACTATACATTTTGACTAAATATATGTTATTTTCTTTATTTTTCATGACAGTGCTTGACACCAGTTACTGCAAACACTGAGGGAGCTAAGCCTGCCTCTTAAAAGATGACCCAGTATAACATGTGTCTTTATATGTAGTGATCCACTGGAGTGGAATTTCATCCTGAAATATTCTATGATTACACAGCACTTTCCAGGGTGTTTTGCACTTTTTATCTGGAGAGTTCAGTGGGAATGCAGCCATGCTCATTGCCCTCTCTCCAGAAAAGCTTTCAAGTGAAGATGGCTTTTCACAACAACTAACAGAAAGCAATATTGCTTTTGCCCTCAATATTGCTGAGCCTTTGGCAAAGAACCAACACTTCTAAGAAGAGCTGCTGAACGTGGTTTATCTTCTGTTGGAATAGGAAGGGAAAGGGTAGAAAGTTGTCTGGATTGATTGAAGCTCCTTGGAAATGATGTCCACATCAATAAGAGTGGGAAGTCTCACGCCAGCTAGCAGGTGGGTTAAATCTGTGCCAAGCCATCCAGATGACCATGTGGGTCCACCTTTACCAATGCCAAGCCAATGTGAGTTTTGTGGAATTAATCCTGTGTTTACTCTGCAATTCTTAAGGGATAGCAGCCTTTGCCAAGTCAGACTTGAGGTTTCTGAATAACAGCCTTTGTGACCTGTCAATCAGTTCCTTATCAACACCTGTGGGCTTGCATTTGTGTACTCTGACTCCTCAGTCTAGCACATCTGACTAAAGCTGTCCTTGTTGGAGAAAAATGCCTCTGAATCCACTTTTAGTGCTTCTTTTTTCCCAAACACTCTGGGACTACAAATGAATGTCTTTTCAGTAAAAGAAATCTGTTGCTGTTGTGCAACAAAGCTTAAGCCTCAGTTGTGATTTTGCTTTTCTCCGGGTCTTTCTCTGCAAGCTGGAGGAAACCTGATCAGTTTGCCCACCACTGGACTACATCTACTGATAGACCACCATCACCCTTCACTGCCTTGTGGAGGATGAAAAATTCCCACTGCAAACCTGTCACTTGGCCCTTCATTCACTTGTCATGTTTTACTAAGCTCATGGTAAAAGGAGAAGTTACCAAAACACAATGCAACTCCTAGCCTTGATAATTCTTTTGTCCACAAAATGGTTTAGAGCAGGAAAACCCTTTTGATGTAGACTAATGACAACTTGCTTTTCTCATTGGATTTCTTATTGGAGCTTATCCTTCCTTTTTGCACAGACCAGCAGGGACAAGGGAAGGTTTAAAATGTTTGTAGACTGCCATAAGAAGCAGTGTTAAAAACGTTTCTCAAAACTTGAAAAAACAACTTAAAATACTGTCATTCAGTAATATAAAGCAGAAAGTTACTTTTATTACAAGCACCTTTTCCAGAAGTGGTAGTGTATGTTGTTCATGTTCTCTGTTAATGTGAAAACTATCAACTTGTCTTAAATTCTTCTTTTTCATTAATATAAGTGAGAAAAGAGTCACAAAAACTATTGTTACATTCATATTCATGTTTACCCTACCTAGAGGGCAGTAATTCATCTCAGAAAGAGAAGTTCCTTTTTTATAGAATGTTTACTCAGTAATGATACTGTAGTTTTAGAGACTGAAAAACCTAACAAATACTAAAAATAAAAATATAGAATGTACTTTAAAATAAAATTCCAATGTTAATCAAAATTACTTTCCTTTTGGCAATATACTTAATTTCAGTGAATGTGGGAAAAGATGTGTCAGACCCATTCAAGGAATGGGGTTTTTTTATTACATGCATTAAAATAGTAATCTATCTAAGCAAAGATTAGTTTCTCAAATAAAATTCATGTTATATAGAATTAATAGCTTTCACCCAAAGCAAATTATCACTTGTCTAGTGAAGAGGACAAGAAAATGAGACAAAAGAAAATCTGAGATGCAGGCAAAAATAACATTCAGACCATTTTAGCTGATTGAGAGGATATGAGAACCTGTTTCCTGAGCTGAAACCTTCCATCAGTGAAATAAAACCCTACACACGAGCTACATGTGCATGCCCAGAACTGTCAGATCACATATAACAGTCCTTCCACATACCTGCTTCTTGGGGAGGAGGGCAGTATTTTTTTTAATTTTACAAGACAGAAGTCAGTGTAGATTGTCCTTTAATTTAGAGGGCAATGGATGATGAAAGCTTACTGATTCAGAAATCCTTAACACTAGGAGGAAAATAAAGCTTTTTTTTTTTTTTGTCCTGTGCAAGTTTCACTCCAGACAGCTTTTGAGATGGAAAATGACTGTCTCTCTTGTCTCCTTTCTCTGTTCTTTATCTCATAGTTTCGCTTATTTAACAAAAAATAATCAGAACTTGGCAGAATCTTTGCCCTGTTTTTGTTGCTTCAGCTTTGGATCCTCTAAGTATCTTTTTCATGCCCAGAATATCTGTCGTTTGCACCAAGGGACAAGCTCCTCCTTTTCCAATGCATTGATAAATGAAGCCAATGAGAGGACATGATTCACTATTAGAAAAGTCCTTTGGATTCTGAAAGAAATTACCTTTCATCTTGAATTGCTTTTTGATCCAGCTGCACCCAAGGAGTAATATGGGAGCCTCCAGAAAATGTTTGTGTGGTGTAGTTGAGTTAATGACCTCAGTTCTTGAGCCAGTTAGGGTGCCTTTGTTCTACGAAAGGCCCCAGTCTGAAAACAACAGGAGTTGCTGTTGGGAGACACCCATCCAGATAAATAGTTGTTTTTGGAAAGCAAAATTCCCACAAATTTCTCTTATACCAACCATCCCTTGTTGCTGCTGGAAATCAAGTTCTGTTTTGCAACTGTTGGAAGTAATTTTGTGTGGACCAAGGCTAAGTGCAATGAAGTTCATCCATAATTTAAAATCTCTTGTGTTGCTCCAGTCGTTAAGTCAGAATCAAAAAGAAGCAGCCTTTGGGTTAGGATTAGTGAGCATGAAAAGGAACAGAAATGAATCAGCAAGTAATATCCGGATAACAGTAAAGCTTGCCTTTTTTACTGAAGTTGTAAATATAGCTGTAACTTTTCACATTAATTTGAAATATAGCTGGATTCTGTTATTTAGATGCAGAATTTTAATTCTCATAACTCCAAAACAGCAATATGTAGGAGTTTGGTTTCCTGTATTTTAATTTGATATCATGGACAGTTTTTCAAGAATAAAATATAATTGAGACAGGTTCTCTCATGCAGCATATATCAGTTGATGAAAACATTTTTTGTGGATGGGAGCTTTGCATGACCCACAAAAAGGACTAAATTATCTGTTTTCCCATCCTGTAAGTGACATATACTGGAAAAAAAAGAATATTACCAAGAGTTTCAGGGTTGATTTTTTTTTTTATATTAATTTTTTTTTAAACCTTTTAAAGAAATTACTATTTTTTCAGGAAATAGCCAGAATTCACCCCACTGTATGAAAACATTCTAAAGCTGGAAAAAACCCAAAACTTTCTAAGGGAAGAAAAGAGGGCTTTTTTCCCCCACTTGAATTATTGAATGTTGTGGTCAATATATTGTCACATAATGAAATTCTCAGACTATAGAGGCCTAACAGCAAAGCGGTAGAATATACATTATGCTGATGTTCATATGCCTTTGTATATTAGACACATAATTTGCTCTTTTTATCTATGCATCTCAATTCAGAGTTTCACATGTTTTGTATCAGAGTAAATTGCCCAAAATAGTGATTTACAGCCTTTACTAGCTATGATTTATTTCTCATAAATTTCATTCCAGTGCAATGATGTGCTGTGATGTGGCATTTAGCATTATCTAAAAGATCTGTTTTATCTGGGTTAGAGAAATAACATTTTTCTGTATATGAACTTCCATTGTTTTCTTTTTTCGCAGTAGCTTAAGTGTTAAAGCCTGAAAGGATTTAGAAAGCTGCAGTGAATGTGTTAAGACTGTTAATGAAGCCTCTGAATCTAAGGACAAAATTAGCTCTCACACCCACACTGCGCAAAGTACAGCAACTGTCTGATAGAATTGCATCATGACTTTTACCTGGGGACCCGGGTATTATATTCACTTGAAATGATGAAATTGGGAAGACAGATGTCCCCAGCGGACACTTTAAGGAGTTTGTACCTACATAAATTGCTCAACAAAAATCCCTGAAATTTCAACGTGAAACCTGTGTAAAAATGCTTATTAAGTGGGAGCAGTGGATAATGCATTCCATCATGCAATTGCTGCTCTTAAGTGTGTACAGGGATAAGCTTTTGATACAGAATAACCTGAGAAACAAAGAGAGAGCAAAAGGAACTTTTGACAGCAAGGACTTTGAACTACTTGATTTTGTTAGAGGGAGAGATAGATCTGTATATGAGATTCTGATTCATCAGAATCAAGTGCTGGAGAACAAAAAAGGGGCAGCTTCTTGTTTCCTCCATTTCAGTGAGTGGGAAGGATGCCTGTGGCTGTAGTCATGGAGAAGGAGAAACTCCAAGATCTAGAATATCCTGTTCTTCTCACCTCTCAGCCCACACAAGCTCCTTCTTTCAGGTGTATCACAGCCATCAGGCCCAGGGATCAGTGAAAAACAAGACAGGAGAATTGCCATTGCCTCGACAGCACATTGCTGGTCCCATGCTGCTGATTTCATCTATTTCTTCTTGATTTTATGTAAATTGCTTGTGCAAGATCATGACTGAAGAACAGTTGGCATGATCCAGCAATGTAGGCTTGGAACAGGCTACAAGAAAGCACTGCAAGAGGAAGAGGGAGTAGAGAGAGCGGGGAAGCTGGGATGTAATCAGATGGTCACAGAGAGCATGAAAATGAAAATATCCTAGATCAAGGTCAGTGATGGGAAATGTATACAGAAGTGCCAATGGATGTCACTGACTGTATAGAAGCACAAAGTAAAATTGTTAATTACAAGAAGAAAATATTACAATTACAGTGTATGTGAACCATACATTCTTTGTAGTATTGAAATAGTCTTTTTTCACCCACTTTACCCAGAAATACAGGAAGTGATCTGGAGATCAGATGTTTGCCAGCAGTGCTTGTTAACAGTGGTGCTTGTTGCCAGCCAAAATTCAGAGATGAACAGAAGTTATAAATGAATTTTTTTCCTTCTTTTAACAGAAAACTTAATAGAATGGGAGTAATTGAGAAGAACTTTATTAGAGATTTAAAAAAAAAAAAAAAAGAGAAGATATTCATAGGCACTTAATAAAATTAAACAAGGAGTAAGCTTGAAATCTTCAGCTTTCAAGATGAAGCATAATTTCTTCCTAATGGCCTACTGAGTGTGCTGCTGATGAGAGGGAAGCACTTCATAAAGGAAAGTTTACTTATTTCTTCGTGAAGTGTATTGACTGCAATAGCACAGAACTAAACATTTCTGTGTCACGCTTCCTCAAATCTCTCTAACTTCCAGAGTGCTGTGCAGTACTGAAAAACTCACTGGCTTCTTCCTCCTTGAAGAGGAAAACAGGTTGCTTTTAATGAAAAGGAGTTATATTTTATGTCCATTGTTCTATTAATTCTTACTAAGAGATTTTTATGTGTATCAAGATAGCATTGGACCTTTGCTTCATGGAAGTGAATATCATTAAAACTACATAGCTCCTCACGGTAAGATTGAAGTTTTAGATCTGGTTCTCGTAGCTCTTCTTAGAACCCTGTATAAAATGAAAATGTTTTTGGAGCTACTGAATGTGATCTATTTGCAGTCATCAAAGTTCAGAGTGATTTTGCATAATGTAATAATATGAGGACATCAAAGTTTAGAAATTTATTTTGGAAGAATTTTAGAAATGAGGAGTTTTGTGCATAGGGGATTAGTAGAACTCATGTTCTTGAAGAAGTTGATAAATTATGACTGTTTTATCACTGCTTTTTAGATGTAGCATTTTATAAACATGATGATGATGTGAAATAAACTAAAAATCTTCAGAGATCTCTTTTACAGCTCTGGGTTAGGGCATGTGCACACAAAATCCTAGACAAGTTGCCAAATATAGGAGATCAGTTGCCTGAGATACTGCAATCAATTTTAAGGGAAATTGAGAAAAAGCATTTTATGATGAGAAAATTAGTAAGTTAAAATCCTGTAAAATAACTCATAATTATAGATAAAAAGTGGGAAATGGAATAACTTGAAAATACCTTTAATTACACATACAGTCACACTGGAAGGTACAGATATTTGTTCCTAATTTATTATTTGCTCAGCAATTGACATGGATCATGACTTTTGATAATTTTTTATGATTTCTGTTGTGAAGGTTGCATCTCCTGTTGGAAATAGATTGGTTTGCTCTTAACTCCATGTCAATAAAACTAGAATATCCTATGCCATATACTGAAATCCTAAGGATGGTCATACAGATTAATTTCCTAAATAAATCTGCTTTTACTTTCTCTGTAGAGCCTGAGGCTCTACTCTACCACCTTTTTAGTCATCAGATCAGCACTGCCTGTGACTCCTAAAATACCAGAAGCTATGTGGGAAATGTAAAATTCCAGGAAAAAAGCATATGTAGCACTACAAATAGTATACAACTTGCAAAGGATATAATAGAATAAATACATAGCCTATAGCTGTTAATTAATTTGGTAAGTAAATCTTACTAGTTTGGCTGATTCAAAATCCTACACAACTTGGGGGAGGGGGAACGAGGAAGAAATCCATGTAGTAATTTTCGATTTTTGCAAAAGGTTGGCGGTTGCTTTGCTAAGCCTGACTTGCAAAATTAATTCAAATTGGCTTGCATAAGAGCACTGTCATGTGGATTAAAAGCTGGCTGAAACACTACAAACAAAGGGTGTCTTGAGGGTACCACAGGGATCACTGCTAGAACCAGTCATTTTTAATGTCTCTATTAATGATCTGGGAGAGAGCGTTTAACAACATGCTAATAAAATTAACATGTAATACTAAACTGTGAGGAGAGGGAAATACTTGAAAGTTTAGAAAAAAAGGAAAATGCAAGGTCTGCAGAGGGATTAGAAACACTGCAGAAGTACCACAGTGAGCTTCAGCTACAAGGAAACGCAGTCCAATTAGATCTCACAAGGAGAATTTAGAAGATGGATAACGTACTTAAAGAAACTTGGAAGCAATTAGATATGGTAAAAAAACAGAAAAAGGAAGGAAGAATGATAATCAACAGCAAACCAAATGTGCATAAGCCATGTAAGAGGGTGGCCAAGGAGGGTGGTGGCAGCTGGAGCAGCCGAGGAGCCCCTGGGTCTGTGGGTTGGGCTCTCAGCAGCTAAGTTGGAAATTTTTAAGTTTGTTAGAGCAGGCACCTGGTAAATGTTGCAGTGGGGAATTGCCATAAAATGACACATTCCTTGTTTTCGTCCTAATTTCTTTGGGTCTGACGTGATGTTCTAAAGGGCACATTGCTCAAATATTGCAGCTATTAAATATGAGTATTTCAGCTAATGCTGAGCAGTGGTGGAACTAAATTATTACTCCTGAAGTACCAATGGTAAGTGTTTGGCAGAATCTTCAAGTAATAAATCCAATCACAAATAAATAATGGAAAACGCAGTAATATTGAGTACCCTGGGCGTGAAACCAATTTAGTGCACACAGAGCAGCAACTAAACAATCTTCAGATCTCAATAATTTGATGTTTCTGTAAGGGAAATATAAACACTTTTAATATCAGAATAAATGCTGACTGAGTCATTGTTATGTGACATACTTAGTACTAAATTCCCAAAGAAATTTTCTTTCTTAAAATGTTATTTGCATCACTTCAACAACTAATGAATTGCTTTTGGAAGTCTTCATTTGCAGTTTACAAAATTACAAGTCTATTAAGTTGTGTTGGAANGATTCTGGATCCTCCTTATTTGTAACCTTTTTCAATCAGAGAATCAACCCATTTATGTTAGGAATCTATCACATACATGTTTGAAAAGTACAAATTTTCTCCTTTGCGTTTGAAAGGATCTTTTTGACACATTGAAGTTGAAATAGTTGCAGTAATAAGAACTTGTATAATTCTCTAGCAGTGTTCAGGGTGGTTTTCCAGCTTCCAACAGCTGATGAGGGGCAAGACTTGTGGAAATGTGTGAAACACAGACAGCAGATCTTCTGTGCCAGCTGTTTCTTCTTCAGTATCTGCTTCCAGTTGGCCCACACTGCTTGTTCTGGACATCACCAAACAGCTCACATTGTTGAAAAAGCATTTGCATTGATTTTGGAGCTGTGAGTTCAGGAAGAATGTTTGAAGCAGCAGTGATAGGCTGGGAAACATTTAGTGCCTTAATTGTTTGTGGAACGAAAGGTAAATTACACTGGAAAATTAATCTGTCTGAACAGTAACCATTACATTATTTTAAAGCAGTTTATGTAGCATGGTTATACATGAGATGCAGACTCAGAGAGCATCTCCTTGTAGCTCTGGTGCTTAAGTGAAGAGCTGGCAGTCTGTCACCTGATGGGATCTGTACATGTGGCATCCATCGAGGCTTCTTGGGGTACAGGGATGTCATTTTAAGGACTTTGTGTTACCAGTGGATTCCTGTGAAATAGCTAACAGAACCTAGAGAAGAAAATGATAGGGAAAAAAGCATTTCTGATAACTCATTTATCAGCTACACCCCTTTGAAAAATAACCTAAGTTTCCATCTTGTGTAAAACTCTGAGAATTAAGTCGGCACCAGTGGCGGGTGGTGTGGGTTGTGGTTCCAGTAATCTGTTTAGTATTCTGCTGAACCCTGGGGCTGTCTGAGTGCTCTCTATCAATAACAAAGGTTCAGTTGTTTTATTTGCTTAGCAGTTTGCGCCAGCTTTAGTCAGCACATTGAAATCTACATTTTGAGTGCTTTTTTGAAACATTTCTGAAATAGATTTTTGCCTTCTGTTGATGATTAAGGTAACATGGTAGAGTTCCAGACTGCAAGAAAATTCAGTGGGTTTCATTTGTGATTAAATAGATGCAAATCTGCATATATATTTTTTCCCATGTTTTTTGACTTCAAACTGTGAGGCTAGTTGGTCTATGGGTATACTTATTCCACTGTAGTACCAGCATAAGCAAATAAAAAGCTGGGCATGAAATTAGATTTTGATCAGAAAATGGAGTTCTGGTTATGTATTTTTTATGTGCACAGTAGTATTATAGATTTACAATATTTGAGGGGACAAATATAATATGCTTCCTAATTTCTGAAGACTGAAGTATATCTTTGTCACACCTGTAAACATAAACAAATTGAGTTCGTAAAGGGAAGTTTGTCAACAGCTCAAACTTGCAAGGTCACTTTGCAAGTCTTTTGCAAGTTTTTAATCTTTTAAAGGTTTTTAAATATTAGCTATCTAATCCTTTCCAAAGCTCAGTGAGGAAAGCAATGAGTAGAGTCATACCATTGAGACCCAGGCTGCCAGGTAGGTTCCACCATGGCACCCAGGAACTTGCCTGACCCTGGATTCAAGCTCTGACTCTGAGTTGGTCTAGGCCCACCTTGGAATGACCTGGTTTTGAGAACTAGAGCTCCTCATGGATGGGAAAGACCGTGGAGCATCCTCCAGAGAGCACCACAGACTCTTCCTGCCCTGGGCTCTCATCCCGGCTTAATGTTACCCAGAACAGATCAGAGAGAGCCAGCGACATGAAGTGTCAATATTCCCGTTCCAGGGGAGGGGCATTTTATCCAAATGTTTGAGCAAGGAAGCCAGCATTAGAATGTTCTGCTCGTTAGCAGCAGCGATTGCTCGTTCTTGTGGGCTGTGTATTGCTTATAGTTATTGACGTACTCCAGAAGTGTGACCTGGTGTTAATGAAAAGGCACTTGGCAGAATCAATTAATGCAGACATTTGTTTGATTTATTATTGTTCAGTTATTTACTGAAAGTGGTTGATTAGCCTGTTCTCCTTTGTTTCCATTTACAGTGGTAACGTCTTTTGAGGACTTTGTTTAAAGCTTTCACTTTAATACATAATGCTAATAAAACTAAGATACGCTGTTCAGGATCTCTTGAGAAAACTCTCAGCAGTGCTGTAGTAGTACAGGGTTGCACAAGGCAGGTTAAACCATCTGATTTTGCATTTCATTCACAAAGGAGTGTGCCAGACATTGGTGGTTGTCTGGAGAATTGGTGATAAAAACAGGATGGTGTTGTAGCTGATGTGCCAGATAAAAGCAAGCATAGGAAGACCCAAGACTGGCATCTCTTGAAGGCAATACAGATTATCTAGTTTATCTGTGGAAAATACACCATCTGTTTTCTCTTTCCCCTGCAAAGAGGTGGGGACATTGCAGTTGGGGGTTGGATTTTTAGGGTTTTATGTATGGGAAAAGCTTTTCTTTTTTTTTTTTTTTTTTTTTTTAATATGAGGTAACATCAAACCTCAAAAAGAAAAATATTTTTCCAATTGCTTTAGCTGAAATTGGTAATAGTGGACTGCTTTGATCATTTCTGTGCTGGGAAGTAATGTGAAGACTTGTACTGCAGGTACACAGGTGCCAGAATGATTTTGAATATAGGCAATCTTTATGACTTATCCATTGTGTAAAAGGTATGTTGTTGCTTTTAACAAGTTTTCCTAGGTTTTGTTGTTTGATAGCATTTATTAGTTATTTCCTACAGTTGAAAAAACTGTGTAGCACGAAACCACTTCATATTGTACCCTTTAATTGACTATAATCAACAATTTACCACACATTGTTTGAAAGGGACTATGTAATCTCAGCTAAGAACATTGCTTATAGGATGAAGCTCCTGCACAAATTGCTTTCTCAAACAAAAAAAATGTAATCTGTTTTAAACATCTACAACAAATTTTGTGAAATTATGTGATGTTGTGTTCACTGTATAAAAACAGAACCTTCTTTAAATGAGTGGGATATTTGAGGAATAACATTGCTTGTGGGGAATTTTGTTATGGAGTAGTTGAGATCTTAGAGGGTAAATGGTATTTCAAAATAACAATTAAGACACTGTCAAAAAATTATGGCTACGTTTGAAAAAACAATTGAAGTTTTCCACATGGATAGCTTGTGGATAGCCCTGTTATCCACAGGCTGCTCAGGCTCTGTTGGTGGGGAAAGGACTGGAAATTTCCTTGTACGGTCTCTGACTTGTAGTTGGTGTTTGCCACCTCCTGGATGCTGCTGGGTGGGGCACAAGGGACACCAGACCTGTCCCGCTGTTCTTCCAGGTTCTGGAGGACAGAGGTGGCTGCTGCCAGGGGTGAGCAGACCGCAGGAGAACAAAATATAAATACTCCTAGGCTTGAAATAAAGCAATGTGACAGGATTTAACTTGGTGGAGAACCAGGGCAAGCCCAGCATCTTGTGTTTCATTCACTTTACAAGGGTATTGGAATCTTTTTGTTGGGGTATGTAGTTATAAAACAAGAGGTAATGTCTTCAAACTGGAGGAGAGAGCTTCTTCTTAATTTCTTTTCTAAGCTTTAATTAAAAAATGAGATATTAAGAAGAAAATATTTGCTGTGAGTGTGGTGAGGCACTGGCACAGGCTGCCCTGAGAAGTTGTGGATGCTCCGTCCCTGGATGTGTTCAGGCCAGGTTGGGTGGAGCTCTGAGCAGCCTGGTCTAGTGGAAGGTGTCCCTGCCCATGTTTGGGAGGCTGGAACAAGATGATCTTTAAGATCCCTTCCAACCCAAGCCATTCCATGATTTGGGTCCAGTTTGGATGATGGCGGCTCTCTAGCCCTTGGCTGCCAGTGCTGGCATGGTTTTATAAGCAGTGTACTGTAAATAGGAAGAGGACATAATTTTTTCCTTCATGACTTTGTTTCATTGATTCTTTTCGTCCTATCACGCCACAGTTAGCAGGCAGTTCCATAAATTTATGTCTGTTCCTCTCATGTCTGTCCTGGAATAAGACAAATAATGCTTTAAACCCTACATGGGAAATTATTCATTGGTCCTTTCCACCTCCAGCAGCCTTTGGTAGAAGTATCATATTGCCTTCTCCATCCAATGTATCACTTCTTGCTGCTGCATTTAATAACAAGAGTTCCACCAGTGCCTTTTTTCCTTCTGTCATGTTCAGCAGCAGAACAATTAACGCTGACTTTGAAACGGTTCTCTTTTTGTGTTTTCATTAGCACCTGCTTTGACAGGCAGGATCAGTTCCCACCTCAGCGAGGCTGTGTCAGCCTGCCTGCAGCCCTCTGCCGGTACAGTGTGAACCAAACCCTGTGGTTGTTGTCTCTGGCACACAGGCTGGAGAATTTGGGATTGGGGAAGCGAAGACTCTGCAGTGAGATCCCTTCCGAACCTCAACTAGAAGGGATAACTAAGCAGGACTTTTCTGCAGCTGCATAATTGCTTTATACAGCAGGTCATGACTGTGCTGCAGTAATAAATTGTAATGTTGTCCATGCCTTTTAAAGTGTTATCTTTGCTTTTGCATGCGAGGAAATAACAAATAAGATGTATTCCAATTTGCAGGTAATCCAGCTCATTTAATTCGAGTTTGCATACATCACATTTCAGTTGAATTTATCACTGCTACCAAAATCACCTCTTAGAAGGCAAAGTCTGACTAATTCTGACTAATCTTGGCAATGGTGCAAGCAATGCTTTCTTTGCATTTGGTTTTGTTGCCACGTCTAACTTTTCCATTTTTAAAAAAGTATTTATTCAAGATTTTTTCTGGTTATTTCAGCAGCTTATAGAATCAATCACCGATTCACAGTAATCCCTATTTTCTTAGAACAGTTGTTTTTAGGATGTTTGGAAGCAGTTCACTAAGAGAATGTTAAAAGCAAAGCCCCATAAGGTTCCATGCCACCCATGACAGCATATTTTTAACTGTAAAAAATTCACTCTAATTAGAATTATTTTAATACATATTTTAAGGTAGCCTTACAGACCACTTTTGTGATATTATTCCTTTTTAAAAGTGAAATTGTTCCTTTCATTTTAATGGAGTTTTAACTATTTAACAAATGCTTTTTCAGATCTTATTACTGAACATCTGATTCAAAGCTTTTGCTTTAGTCTCAAAGTTAGAGTTTTGAAAGAACTGAATTTAAATGTGCAAGGAAATTTCTTAATACATGACCATTCAGTTTTCACTGAACTCGACACTGGAAGAGTAAATATGCTGAACTATCATCTGTAACTTAAAGCCAAATCTATCTCTACATGCTGTCTTGTGGTATTTAATCATCAGCGCTAATGTCTGTGCATTTCCCTTGGCAAACTGTATCAGAAGAACCAACAGGGACTTCAGTCCAAGCATGTAAAAAGTGTTTGTGCTGAGAGGCACAAAAATAAGACTTTACTTGGGTTTTGGTTTTGTGGTTGTTTTCTGTTTATGCTTGGTTTTTAACATGTACATGTGTTCACTGTATTCTGTCCCATTAGGAATTTCAAGTATTTTGTTAATATTTTTTCTGTTGTTGGGATTAGAATGACCTTCTCCCATAGCAAGGGAACCTCAAGCCTGTATTGGAATGAAGCAAAGACTCTATATATTTGTTTGGCTGAAAAAAAAAAAAAAAAAGAAATAAAGCCCCCCAAATTGAAATGCAAGCCTTTCCGAATGGATAAATTATTGCCTTGGGATAAATGCAAGTTTTCTTGCCTAAATACTCAGCATTGTGTTGTAAGAAATAATGATAATTTCTGCAGTTTGGTAGCATGGATAGGCTTATCATTGTGTAGATGTAAATGTGTCACTGTCTTATCATTTTCCTGTACCTCTGCGAAGTCTTCTCTCTCTCTTAAGAATTAAATTAGACAATAACCCAAGTTACTTTTTGAACTTCAAAGAAGTTCAGACCTTTCTTCTTTTCTCCTTAGTATCTAATGTTCAAATGTTTTAAGCTTGCATGTTTTCACTGGGCAAGTGAAAAGGAAATTTAACATGAAATCATGGTATTTTGTGTCCGTTCTTGAAGTGCTTGATGGATTTAGCAACTCTGCTTCAAACTGACTGCCCCTTTTCCAGTGACTGCTTGTTAACTTTCTTAGCCCCTCGAAGGGGAAACACAAATTTCCTTCCTCCCTTGGCAATGACTGAAGTGTAGGTGCTTAGACACTGTTTTATGTGTTGGGTTTTTTCATTGTTTTTTGGGGTTTTTTCCCAGCACTTTTAATGAAAGTAATATCTCTTGAGTTCTCCTGCCCTGCTGTGGTCTCCAGGCTTTCCCAAAGGTCGGCATACCTCCCTCTTGACAAAGATATGCTAATTTGTGAAATTGGTTGTTAATTTGTTTACTTTGTCGCAATCATTTTAGAAGTTGTCTCATCTTTTAAGCACTGCCACTTCTGTAGGTGAGGGTCAAATCAAATTTCTACTCTGCAGGTAAAATCATCAGTTCATCTACTGCTTAAATTTGTTCAACTGTAATGCCAGGAACCCAGAACTGTGAAAGAAAACAACATCTTTTGCCTCTCTTCCTGTTTTCACTAAAACTTCCTGGTCCTATATCTACTCACTATTTCAGATGCTGAATATAGGGGACTATCTTCCTTCACACTAAGAAATAAACAATTAATTTTTTTGCAGTTTGTATAGTGGCTCTGTCACTGAGTAATTGAATCTGAATTATTCATATGCCAACTAGTGACATATGAAGTGTGCTACAAGTTTTCCAAGTATATATAAAATATTTTTTCCAAGCTGTATTGTATTAATTTGTGGTGGAGGTAACAAATTCAATTTGCCTCACTGAAAAAGCAAACCAGGAAGTTAATTCCGTTTTCAGTTAGCATGTGAAATCGGTAGAATAATAAAACATAGGAAGGAGAAGCAAAGCTAAAAACTTGATTCAAGACTAGAGAAAAATACCTGAGGGAGCACAACTTTGGGGTCACACAGCTGGAGAAAGTATATATCCAATATAATGTGTGGCATATAATGGGGTCAATAAAGAAATTATGTCCAGAGGAAATGCCAGAAATGCTGTTTCGGAGATGACTGTGGTAGGTAAATGTTATTTCAAAACTTGGATAGCAGTTCCACTGCTGTTGTCAGAAAGCCTCTTCTTCTCCTTAATAAGACCTTGGATGGGTTTTAAAGAATCTTCAGTTTCATAGAGGAAAAAATCCAGCTTTGTCGATACTAGGATTTTTGTTGTCTGACATAGTTTCTAGGGCAAAGTGAGAAAAGGGAGAGTTAACAATGTGCAGGAGTGAAAGGGACTTTCTGAACTAACAGAATTGATACTGTAACATACACTGAGCACGGGGAAAAGAGGGAATCTCAGTCAAACCAGTGAAAGTCTGACAAAGAATCAGTCTGTGTGCCAAGTGCTTCAAGGACTAAATGGATCTGGATAGAGGGATCCATTCTTTTGACTAAAGAACTGGATGGATTTCTCCAGCTCCTGCTGTTGGGAACCTGCAGACAAATTTGTTTGGAAGGCTTGTAAGGCCAGCTCTAAGAACAAATGATAATTTATATCCAAATTTTTTCTCCTTCAGATTTCTCACTTGAAAGATGCTGGGAAAAAATTCAATTTAGGCTGTGCTAGGATCTTTCACAATGCTTAAAAAGAGAAATTCCCAGATTAAAAAAAACAAACTGTAGTCAAAATTTACAGCTTTAAATGAGGTTTTGCACTTATGTCTAAGGAAATGTTTGCTCTTGAATGGACAGCAAGCTGTAAGGAGAAATAGTTATTTAATAAGTGGAAAGCTGGAAACATTCTAAAATGGAGAAAATTACTGCTCTTATCAACAATTAAGTCTAAAATGTAAGTTCTTGCAAGAATTTCTTTATCTTCACCTTTCTCATGTGCAAACCTGAAACTTTACAAATGTTGCCATTCTCCTGTCCTTTTAGGCAAGTAGATATTTGGCAGAAGTAGGAAATTAAGTAAACCAAACTCATTCAATACCGGATTGAAGGCTTTTGTGCCTGTCTCCTCTGCAGCAGCTCAAGTAAAACAAATGAAGTGTTTCTGGTCACACTCAGTTTGTCAAGCATAACAAACTTGTATTTCAAGTAAAATAACGCTGGCACCAGAACACCGTAAGCCAGGATGGTGCTCATCTTGAGCTCCATGACATTAATTCTAGTCCAGAAGCGTTGTCAGTTCACAGGTCCTTAAAATAACTTCTTTGTGTCTTTGGCTAGATAAAACTGCATCTGCTTATTAGTTTCAGTACAGCAAAATGGACAAAAGTCAGAATTTGTTTTGTGGTTAGCTATGAAGTGCTTCTGCTGTACTCTGCCTTACCTCCACCATGAATGCTGTGGGGAGCTGAGGCATCTTGATGGCAAAAACTCCTGAGAGGGTATCAAAGGTCAGGTAGACCATCACATCAGATTAGGAGGAAATTAGAATTTAAGAGATAATAACTTCTGTAACTGTACAGACCATTTGTTTTTTCAGTGGCTGTATGAGGCGTACCAGGTATTTAAACCATCCTAGAAATGGAATGTGATGGACTTGACCTTATTGTACCCCGGTGGTTTAGGTAGAATTTTAGTTTTGCTCCTTGACAGGCGGTGACTGATGGGGCACGCAGACTTGTCTAAGTGCGAGCAATCTGCCCATAATACTCAAGGCGAAGTAATTGGCATTTCCCTCTGTCTGCACAGCCTTGTGGCTGCTGGGCCCAGAGATCCATCAGCACAAATGCAATTATGTGAATGCCTGGAATCCCTTCTGCCCAAAGTGGTTTTAATCAGCATGCAAATAATGTAAATAAAAGCAGACATGAACTCAAGAAAAGAAGCCTCAACTCGTATTTTTTTCTATTCAGTTATTGTTATGCCTGTCTTTATGCCATTATGTATCCATATCGTGCTATTCCTTTTTTCTTTTTGGTTTTGGATACCTTAAATTTGGCAAGACAACTTCATGCACAAATTGCAAAACCAGTATGACCTGAACTAATAAATTTTCCATGAGCTGGGCACAGTTTCTTATTTAGCTGTAAGAAATCTACTCAAATGTGCTTTTTTTTTAGTGTGTGTTGTGCTAAATGTAAGCCTTTGATCAGACAGTACATGAATAAGGAATGTTGTTTTTCTGAATTAAGTGGAAATGAGGCCTAAGGCAGCCTGCTGTCAGGATCATAAGTACTAAATAAAATATAAACTAGTTAAACTTTGCAACCTTCCAAGGACAGGCATAGTTTCATATATTGAAAGAAATCTTATATAATGAATTTACAGATTTGTCTTGCATCATGCCACGTATGCATAGTTATGGCTTTAAATATAAGATTGAAATCTAAAATTGCTACAGTCTTAGAAAATAAACTTTTTCTTAATCTATTTCCTCTCTAATAACTTTTCTTTAAGTTATCAGAATGAAACTTTTTTATTCCTGTATTTTGCTGATCTTTTAAAAAAATACTTTGGTGTTCTACTTGTGTTTTGTTCGTGGTGGCCTAAAGACATAAAAAAAGGAAGTTGATTCTTTAGTCAATGAAATTTGTCTTTTACTTTTTTTTAAATTTTTATTTCCAATGGCTTGCTGCTCCAGCTAATTGGAACAGAAATGAGTCTTGAACATGTGATGATCAAACTGTAATATCTGTTCACATTCTTAAAATAATTCTGGAAACTATCACGGTTTTCAGCCTTCACTGGGTATTGGGTATTGAGTATGGTATCCATAGTCTTGTCTTTGAATCCATCACCTTTGTTGGTTTTGGGTGTATTTTTAATAGTCCTTTGCTATTGGTTTTCTTCCTCTTGTTTGACGGTCCTTGTATTTCAGTTTTGTCGTTTCTCAATATATCAGATGTGTTGTGTGCCTCTAAATTTTGGTCACAAAAGCTAAGTTTTTTGTACTTTGGTGTAAGTTATTCCACAACAGTGTCAAAAATAGAGCAAGATCCTCACAACTCTTTGTGCAGCTCCCTTCTTTACCTCCACATATGACAGGCAACACCTTATTTGGGATTTATTTTGGGTTTGTTTGTTTGTTTGTTTTTTGCTTGGTTGGTTTTGGTTTTTTGTTTGTTTTGTGTTTTTTAAAATTTTACTTTATTTTATTTTCCTAGACATAGTTAGCTGGACATGTGCCTTCAGCATCTGTTAGGCATATATAGACTTTACACAAAACGGGGTGTCACTGAAATCTCTCACAACAAATCCTCCCCTGTTTCTGTTGGCTATTCAGGTAAATGGAAATATTCTCATCCACTCTTTGCTGGCTTGTTTGTATCATGTAACCTTATTGTATCTTGTTTTGTCAGTTTTTTACTTAAGAAATTTTAGATGTAGCTTGTCATTTTTTACCAACATTCTAGGTATGTCCATTCACTAAATGCTTTATTAGAAATATTTCGTTCTTAGTACAAACCTTTCAAACTAATAAGTAGAAACTGCTGCAGGTGTTTAGTTCAAAACTGGGGATAAACGTGTGTAACTTTTTTGTGTCCTAATTTTGTTCTGCGTACCATTTAGATAAATTACTGCACATTATGCATCTGTTATATAAAAAGATTGATAACTATGTGTAATATTTTCATGTGTTGGATTATCAATGGAAGTTCATAGAAGCCATTTTTCCTTTCAGATTGGAGCTTTTAATGGACTTGAGTTTCAGCCTCCTGTGAAGACATTACCCATAATATTGTAACACAAAATAAGTTTTGTATTTTTCTAATGACAAAATGTTAAAAGGTTTTAATTTACACAGACGTTTTGCTTGCTTAATCTAATAATGCTATATAAAAGCATTTGAGACAGGGCTTCATCACTTAAAAGAAAATAAGATAGCTTAGGTGTTGATTATTTTTCCTGTGTCGCTGTCAATAATGCCACAAAATGAGTACAGATTAGCTTACCATCTTTAGGTGTAACTGCCATTTATTATGTTCTCTGGAACTGCTATCACAGCGATTTTATTTTATTCCAACTTTATTATGGTCATTAAACTCTGGGAGCTTTCTGTGTATAGTGAAAAACCCCACATGGTGCCAAGGTGGTGACAATGACAGGGCTGCCTGACGTTTCTGCCCAGCTTCTCTTGCTGCTGCTCCTCCATGGAGTCTGGTAATTCGGGGGCAGAATAGCATGGACCAGGTGATGAGGAGACTGCAAGCTCCACAGATTTTCATTAAAACCTAAAATACTGCCTTGAGTCATTATTGTGATCCTGTTCAAACCAGAGCAAACCAATTCAAACCAGTTTAAACTGACTGGTTTGATCCTGTTTGAACCGATCTGAACCATTCTAAACTTGTTGAAATTGAACCAGAACCAGTTGCATCCTGTTGAAACTGTCCAGCTTTTAGTTACTGATCCCATCAGGGAAGAGAGATGTAATTCTTTGTCACTGTTCCTAATGTGCTTCTCTCAAGGAAGATGTTCTGGAGAACAGCTATCAGCTTTTACTTCTAATTCATTAATTTGATGGGTTTGAAGGATAAAGATGCAAATTAGGCTTCTGGGCAAGTTTATCTCATCTTAGGCCACAACTTTCCACCTTGACTATAGTCTGTAAGAGCAGGGTATGTGTCAAGCACCCTGTGTTAATGTGGCCTAAAGAAACTGTATATGCAAAACCAAGCATCTGTTCTTAATCTTATTAAGGTCTTAAGCCTACTAAAAGAGCTATTAGTCTTGGTATAATGATATTTATACTTACAGCCCAAATCATGCAACTATTACAAGCTGTTCCCCATAATGGGACAATCAGAACTGATAAACAGACATTCTGTAGGTACTGCTTTCTCTGGTGTTACTCAGCTTTTGTGAAATGTCTCAGGGCTAAGATTGATGGTGGTTATTCAGTAGAAAAGCAGTGTGGAGTTACGGTGAGTGGTCAGCACCTCAACTTCTTCAGCAGAAATCACTAATATTGATGGTTCTTTCTCCTCTGTGTTGGCAAGAGTGGGATGTTGACCTAGAGTGTTTCTTCCTTCACAGTTGAGAGCTGGTTTGGCTCATTTTTGTTGTTTGGCCAACAGTCTATTGACTTGATCTTTATTGACTGGCGAAACCATTTTTTTTCTTCAGCTCACAAACTTGTGCTCCCTTAGTGACTATAATTGACCATTTCTGATTTGTGTTTGTAGCCCTGGCATCTTTGCCATTGTCCTGTGCTTCCTCTGTCATGCCCTTTGCTGTCATCTGGTGTTTATACTTTTGGGGAACCTTGTTTAAATCTCCTGGTTTTCTTCAAGTTGTGGTTTTCTCGTAGCCTAAGTAAGGTCTCGTTACCACAAACTAATCACGTGTACATCTTTTGCTCTAAGGCCAGTAACAATTCACTTGACAACAATAATTATTCTGTTAGGAGACTCTCATCCATCAAATAACATAAAGCCTCAAAAATGTTTTTGCCAACATTGCTCAAACCATGCTGTTGTTAAAGGGAATGCACTCAAACCCCACACCTTTAATCTGGTCTCCCAAATGTCTTCTCTGGTGTTTAGCGTGGCAGAGAAAGAAGGTGCAAAGACAAAGGGGACAGGAATATGGGAAATTCAGTCACAGGAAACTGTCAGCAAAAGGAAAGCAGGAGTGGAAGATTTAATGCTAAGACTGAAGGATGCTAAGAAAAGTTGCAAGCTGTGGGATGAGTTTGAGATGTGCTGAATCATAAGAAAACTATGAACAGTGAGAAGTGAACTAGAGCAGTGAGAAAAGCCATGCAAAAATAATTCCTTTTTTGTCTGTTTTCAGGAGAAAGGGGATAATTTTTTGTGTGTGTGTGTATGTGTGTTTGTTTTGTTTTATTTCTAGGTCCATGTATTTCTTTATGGTACTAGGTGAAGCTGGACTTTGTTTTCTATGTATTGTGTTTTCTTTCACACTGAATCTAAAGTAAATATGGAACAGAAATTCTTGTGTATTATTAGAAATAAGGTCAACAATGGTCTTGGAGGCCTAAAACAGTTTTGCTTTTGGACTGCTTTCCTATTGACTATTAATAGGCAGATGTCACAGCCAGGAAATACGCCAAGAGGCTCAGGGATTGGGCAGGGGGACAGCTTAATACAGTAATCTTACACACTGAGAAACAGCTTTGGAGTTGGAGGCATTGTAGCTTCAGACATCCTATCTTGAGACAAAATTATCAGTGTATGACCTGAACTAAGTAGCCTGGCTGGCAGCAGGGCCTGCCGGCTTCTCAGAGCACTGCGAGATGGCATCTCACTGTGGCTGGACACTCCTGCAGAACTTGTGTGGGAGTTGAACTGGAATTGGCAGAAAGGCGCACGCTCAGAGCCTGCAATCCACAGAAACTTTAGTAACTCTATAATGCACAGTGAGTGTGAGCACTGCACAGGAACAGCTCATCCATCTGCTCTTTGTGTTAAAACTCATAAGGAGAAAAGGAAACAAATAAACCTTGTTTGGTTCTGCTCAATACTTTTCTTCCAGCTTGTCCAAGTCCAGGAGAACATGGCTTCAACAGCGCAGTTGAACTGCATTTTCAACAAGCTCTGCAAAAGCTTTATTTGTGCTCAAAGAGCCTTGAAACATCTTTGGGGCATTCGGTTTTGGTGAGGAATATATTTGGTTCCACTAACTTGGTTCGTTAACTGAAGATTGAGCTCTGGGTGGGAGCCGAAGGCAAAAGACCTTGATAACCAAGGGCATGGAGATGGCTGTCACCAGGCAGAGGGATGGACACGGGGAGAGACAGGGAAAATCTGTTACATTGGGAGTGTGGCTATCAGAGAGTCTTGTGAATGGTCACACTGGGAAGTTTCCTTAACAGTTTAGCTATTTGTTGGTTTTTGTTTTGTTGGGTTTTTTGGGGGGTTTTTTTGGGTGTAGTTTTTTTTCTTTTCCTTTTTTTTGTTTGTGGTTTTTTTTTCTCAAAAGCAGAAGGATTTTTAGCATTTTGCAATGTCTCTCTAATCTGAAAGTTTTTCTAAAATCTGCTCCTACATCAAAATTTGATCTTGGTGTGCGTGAAGTGACTCTCTTTGAACAGCCTGGCTCGTGGCTGTCCCTGTGGGACAGAACCAATTCTCCCCACTCTCCGCTTGGAAGCACAGTAACACCAGTGATTATGGGTCACAGGTGAAGACCTAACATTATAACTGTCTTTGCATGTAGAGGGATTACAACTAAGTCAGAAATAATGTTGGGAGTGCAATAGAATATTGTTCTGAGAAAACTACAAAAAATATCTGAGGGATATATCAAGAAACCTTTTGTTTTTACACTTGGTAATTTCTTCCACAAAAAGGGGCGTTTTCTTCCTTTTTTCAGAAATTTTGATTAGCGATGTTAAATGGGACTCACTATTATTTTTGGTGCTCGCTCAGTATCTTTCAGGCAAAGGTTTCAAAGTGCATCACTCATTTGTGGCAGAACCCATAACTGAAACTCAAATTTTCTGGCACATTTAGCATTTAATTAGTGGCCTTGGTTTCAGGTGGATGCATGTGGGTAGGTCAATACACATGTATTAAACTCTGCAGAGCAAAACAGAACTGAGTATTTATGTTTGTACTTGCCAGGAGCAGGCTCCAGATTTACTTCTCTTTTCTCAAATATTATATAACAACCACTGAGGACAGGAAAAGCAATTGAATATGATTAACCTGTCGCTGTGTTAATTATATACAGTGTAAGGTTGGGATGGCAACAACAACTCATCAGTTTTGTTTCAAGCACAAGTCTTCCTGGCAAGTGAGGATTTAGTAAGTTTTAATTCTATCACACATGCTGAGGTTAAGCTCAGTTGGAAGAACTTTATCCCTGAAATTTTTAGTCAAAGCTTAATCACTCGATTAACTTCATGAAACTAGAGGATTGACCTCAAATCCTCATCCTTAATAAGAACTTTGCAGTAGATAAGATTCAGTAGAAAACACTTCTCTATCTCCAGAAAGGCTTTTCTTTACATTTTTTAATGAAACTGGAAGGATGTGGTTACTTTTCCATTATCAAATCAACCTTCCCTGAAGTTTAAACTTCATGATGGGTACCATCAAAATTGCAGTCCACTTCTTGTTTGACTTTTCAGACTTCTTACCTTCTTCTCAATGTGAAAATATAATTACTTGTTTACCAGTTAATGCTGCCTACCTCGCTTCAGTGAATGGAGTGCAGCATCCACACTGCTTTTAGCCACCAATTTCTTGTTCGGACTGATACACTGCTTTAAAGGTTTTTTTGGTGCCCTGAAATGTTCATCCTGACTGAGCATTGTGATGCTTTTGGTAGGGGAAAAAAAAATCAAAACTATCATCCACTTTGAGAAAAATATGTCAGAATAGATATTTGCATGTATTTTGTGTTGTTATTTCCTCAGCTGAACTGCTTCTCCAGGGTCAGATGAGGCTTTATTCAACTGGCGCTTTTTCAGATTTGATGGCATGTCTCAGGCTATTCCTTCAAATTGAGATTTGCAGAGCAGAAAGATGGAGTTCATTTGACAGTTTGGTATATGATTACTTTGTTTCTTAGAAGAAAACAGAAGTGTAGCTTCACTTGAGTTGCCAGTCAAGTAGTTTGCTAGTATTTGATATTTAGATTTTCCCTATCCATTGGCCTTGTTGGGTTTGGTTTGTTGGTTTGTTGTTTGTTTGTTTGTTTGTTTTCCCCCAGTATATTCTTGATGTTTTACTTGAAGTTAAAACTTATTCTTAAAAATACTTAGTTTGCAATTGGTTATAAATGCACATTTTCTTCTTTCCCCTCTGTGTAAAGCTTTCACTGAATCTTTCAGGTTTGATGATCTGTTACTTCTGAAATGCAGAAAGGGAGAGCAAGATCTCTCTCCTTTGTTTCCTTTTTCTTCTTTGGAGTTACACTGGCAGCTTTTTCATGTCATCCTTTGCAATGTGGTGTAACACTTGGAATTACCAAAAATCCCTGACTGCTAGGTACTTGGATTCCACTTAATTACAGTGAGATTTGTATTCCTAAATCACTTAGTACAGATTGCCATATTCCCAGGTGTTAACCCAAAGCAGTCAGCATACCCAAAGAGCATCTACTGGGCAAGAAATTGGACTTTTTCCAGCCAATTACCAAATTCTAATTAGAAGATGAAGTAGGTCAAATGAGAATGAATAACTTCTCCTGCTCATCTTTTTTCAAGTTCTTTGAGCGGGCTCACAGGCAAGGCTTGGGAGATATCGCAGCTTCCACAGGCAGATGTTTTATGTGCCCTGGCTCATTTCACTGCAGCTCTTCTACTCCATGTGTTTCCTATCACGAGGGCTCATCTGCTTTTTGTGTGATTGATAATTCTTCCTGAGGTCTTTAATGCATGCTTCCTTTTAATACAGTACTGGTTAATTCTATAGGTCACTCCTAAATGCCTTCCAAAAGTTGAGCCAGATGGGAACGGATACGAGAAACCAAAGTTAGAGTCAGTCTAAAATAATATCTAAACTGCTGTTGGCAGTAAATGAGACAAGGAAAATGCTTCTATGGTTTGTGGGCTATATACATTTTTGGGAAAAGCTCAACACATCCAGTGAATGGATATTCAACAGCACAAATTGAAGTGTACAATACCAAGGCTGCTGTAGAATTTATGATGGTGTTTCTAACATTTTGATGTTTACAGGTGGTCCAGTCGTATAAAAAAGTTTGAATTTCACTCATGTGTTTATAGAGTGAAGGAGTGCAGGAGATGCCAGAGTTCTGTAAACAACAGAAGGTTTCAAGATGTTGTCTAAAAAGCGTGATAAAAGAATTGGAGTACATTTTTAGGCTTTAGTTTAGATTTCAGTTTCTCAGTTTAATTTTTGGTAGTACTGAGGTTGTTTTCTGCTAATTGCTACCTAGGTAATGCCATTTCAATAAATCACACAATTTCTGCATCGTTCTCCCACTTTTATTTATAACTATTTATACTCTACGGAAAGGCCAAGACCTCTCCCTCCTGGAAGGAACACACAGATGTGGATTCTTTCTTTTCCTGTGCTGTTCTTAAATCCTGATCTTGTGAATTCTTTTGGGGGTTGTGGTTTTGTTTTTGTTTTTTTTTCTATATTAAATCTAGTAGTTCTAACAAATAGAATTTAAACTTGATCAGCTTTATAGAAATATTCAGAAAGAATGGTTTTGAAGGGAAAATGAAACATCCAAGAACACACTAGATTTCAAAAATGAGTTAATTTGACTTTAATTTTTCTGAAGAGAAAGAATGACATCTGCTAGCAGCTGCCTGGAGTTGGGAAGAAATCTCCCCTTGAGACTTTTTAATATCTTCTGAAACACCTTCTTCTGTCACTGTCACAGATGGAGCATCCTATTAGACTGCTTATACCATAATTTTTATACTTCATCTATGAAGTACAACTCTAAGGGAATCATGGCAGGGGAAAAAAAGCACATCTTGAAATACAATGAGCTCATCAGTAGTGGGTAAGCCTTTAATAAGATTAGAGATATGCATAAATATCTTCCTGAATAAAGTCCATGGTATGAAGAATCATGTAAAAATCCTGTTGAAATCCTTCCTGCATGGACAGTATGAGAATATGTTTTTATTTGGCACTTGGCATTTTATTCCCTTGCTTAATGCTGTTGAAATCTCTCTTTGTTTTTTAATTTGAACACTCTTTAAAGGGTAGTATTTTGGAGTATTTTGTTGCATTAAAGTGGGTGGGGAAACTGGTCCTTCTCCAAGTTCTGTCAGAACAAAATTATGTGGTTTTTTTTGCATCTGGAAGTCTAAACCAGAGGATTGAAGCTTTCTGCTTTTATGATGAAAGGCAAATGAGTTGTTATTCTAATTATAAATTTAAAATATCAATAGAAGTGCTCACTAAGTAGCAATAAACATCTCTATATAAATTTCCTGTTCTATCGATTGTATCTCATATGATAACCCATTAACTGATTGCTGTTGATCAGCAAAATGAAGTGAGATTATATTTATTACTTTTCACTGCCGGCTCTCATAGTAGATTATTATGGTAAACGTGAAAGGCAAAAAAGTGATTGCTGCTTCAGTTACGTTAATTATTCATTATTTTTAATAACAAACTCTTTTAAAACGTATATATGGAATAAATTAAATCACCAGTTTATTGTTGTACAATTAAAATGCAACAATTGTTTGATTGTTTGAGGCTTTGCAAACAACTGGTTTTTTTTTTGTTTTTTTTTTGTAATTTTGCTTCCTGCAGTTCTGCAGCTCTCACATTACTGTATAGCTTAATTTTTTCTTATGTCAGGAAACAAATATTAAGAATGATAGTGCAGCTGCTGTGCATATGTGTAATTGTTGACCTTGGTGACACTTGACTTTTGCATTGACAATCCCCCTTTAGAAGGTCAGTGTACTAATTTCCAACACGGACAGGGCGTAAACTTCCTCTGAGTTTCCTCAGCTACTTTATTAGCAGGTTGATTTGTGGAAGAGGCTCTGTTGCTTTGATGGATCAATTTTTCTGTTTTGTTCAATCTATTTTATGTGCCATCTCTGTCGTTGCAGTCTGCAGAGATTCTTATATTACCCTCACCCCTGTCACCTGAATGTCACCAATCAAATTGCCAGAGTAGCCTGTTTTCCAGGCACTGAACTAATGCTAATGCAAAATATTAAAATATTTTGTTGGCTTTTTGTGTTTGGGTCAAATTCAAATGTCCTGTGACTGGCAGCAGGAAAATACACGACCAGGCCATAGTGAATTTAACTTGTGATTTCAGTGTTGTGCATTCAGCCTTGTTTGATGTATCAGAAATAATTTTGTGTACTGCACATTACCATATTAATAAGATCTTTCAGAACAGAAACCAGTGGCTAGGCCTTCACTCTCATCTGAACTGGTTCTGAAGCTTCTTTCTCACAGTGAGCCCTAAAACTGTTATTTATCTCTTTATCTTCCATTGGAACTAAATGATCTTTAAAGGCCCCTTCAGTTGGGCATAAAAGTGAAGCGTAATTCCTGTATTTCACACTGTAACTGGGATGCCTGTACCTTTCTGACAAACAGAACAAATAAATAAAACCATCACTTCTGTTGAATTAGCACTTACCCCAGTGGCAGCCAAAGGTAAGTGTAGTTTTATGTCAACTCCAGGAAATCTCTCTGCGTGAGCAGCAGTACACAATGGGCTGTAATGGGAATTTCTTACAAATCCTTCCCTGCAGGGTTTTATATTGTCAGTAGTCTCCTGCATATAATGTGCCATAATTGAAAGTCAGGGTTGTTTTCCTTGTAATTGTGCAATAATATTATTTTACATGTCAAGTAAAGTATGTGGTTTCATGTTTTGTGTATATCTACTTTCAGCAAATCAGAAAGTGAGGGTGGTTTTTTTTTATCTACTTCTTTTTTCAACACCGATTGTGGTTTTTTTACTTCTTAATTGCTGTGTTTCATGCCACGAAGTTATTTCCCATGGCCTAGTGGCATTCTAGCTTAGTCAGAAACAGGTATAGCACTGAAACTGAAGCTGGCTGAGATGAAAAGAATGGACTATCATAGCTAATTTTTAGTGAACTGCGAGTCAGGGTCTTTTACCATGTATTTATTTGTGGCAGAAATGGATATTTCAGAGCAACTGATCTAATAACTGTATTTCTTAAATAGCCTGAATGATTTATACTCACAGATGATAAAGGTGTCTAGAAAACTGGGTAAACCAAAATGAGAATTAAAAGTAAGAAATGACTGTGGAGGTTGGAGACTTTGACACATTGAAGATATTTGTGGTGATCACCAAGTTTGAGGTCTTGGGTTGGTCTATCTAGGCAAAATCATCTTTCGACTTTAATAACATGTCCTGAAAATCCAATGGAATTCATTCAACTGCAGTCTAAGAAGGCTCTGTGCACACAATTTATCAAGGGAAGGGACATGACACCCTTTTATTGCAATTGTTCTGGGTATTCTGTGTTGCTGTCCATGTTCCCTTCAGGAATGGTGACTTACTCACCTCCCTGCACAGTCTGTTCAATTCTTGACAGCCTTTTTGGTGAAGAAATTTCTCCTAATGTCCGACCTAAGCTTCCTCTGGCACAACTTGAGACCATTTAGTGTTTTTTGTTACCAGAGCACCACCCCATGATGAAATTGGGAGCGTTGAGCAGCGAAACATGCAGTACAATAATTTCATATTGGGGAAAAAAGTGTAAATTTGAACTCAGCTGCATATCACTTACAAAAGCTATATATCTGTTCTAAACTGTATTGTAAGAATAATTGTTTTTCCAGGCATTAATTAGATAAACTTCACCGTAGAACAAAAATATTTAATAGCTCCAATAGAGGCTTAAGAGATTTAAAAGATGAGTTTGGCATATCTTGTACACTCACCTTAAGATTCATACTCCAGTGAAGGAAACCCACGATTTTTCCCCCAAAGTAAAAATAAAGCAGAAGTTGTGTCAGGTTTTTAACAGTGTTTTATAATATTAGAAATAAAAGGATTATGATACATTTTCTACAAAATCTAGATTTCCTCACAGGTCCGTACCTGCAGCACAAGTTTTAATTGACCAGAGCATGTTTTGTATAAATTCATTTATCATAGTGATTATTTTAAGCACAACATATAATGAAAATGCCATTCATACTTCTCAAACACTGGAGTGTTACACATTTTAATTTTTAAAATAGTATGAAAGTACATGCTACAGGCAGAAGCAACTTCTAAAATGCTGAAATATGCAATCACAGACAAAAAGCCACACTTGTTTTGTAATGTCCAAATCTTTATTTCTTAAAGAAAGGAGCAGCCAAATTATATGCGTAGGAGACCTTTCCATATTTTTCCCTCACAGTTTGCTGTTTTTGGGCCAAACTAATGTGGTGGCATGCCAGGCAGTCAGCAAGAAAACAGAGGATAATAGAAAAAAAAACCAACTTGAAAATACTCACCCTGTTGGGGTGTGCAGCACAACCCAGCATGAAAGCTGTCATATGGGCCCAGCTTATTAGTGCTGGCTCCGTTCCGTGCCAGCCAGACCCGGGCTGGCTCCTGCTGCCTCCCCCCCTGTTCTCGGTGTTTTGGCTCCAGAAGCAGTTGATTAGCTCAGGTGCACTGTCTCGCAGGGCCGGGTTTTCCCTGGGATTAAGTGGAGGCAAATAGGAACGCGGGGCTCCTGGAGGCAGCTGGAGCCTTGCCTGGAGCAGCTGCACCACTGCCCTGGCTCAGGAGCGGGCACAGGGCTCTGCTGAAGCATCCCTGTCCTGAAGGATGTCTCTGCAAGGTGCCAGCGCTGCCAGCTCAGCAGCTGTGTGTGGTGCCCTTCATCCGCCCCCAGTGCACTATCCCTGCGTGTTCCGGGGCGGGATGGGTTTGTAGAGTGATCCTGCAACTGAACCGTCTCTGATCTTGGGTGCCTTCCCCTTTCCCCCTGTTTGCAGCTCAGCTGGGAGGGCAGTGAAGGGTGAGCTGGGATCAAGCAGGCCCTAATTAACCACGTAGTTCCTAATTACTGCAGGCCTGTCTCTAGCTGGAGATGTTTCTTAGTCACGTTTGAGGCGTTTCGGAGGCTGTCTAAAATTCCTGTCTGTGCTGGATGTTGCCATGAGCTGTTGGCTGAGCTGTCTCGGCTCCGAACTGTTTGAAAATCACTAAAGGTGTATTCATGTGCACTTGGGTAAGTCTGTACCCTGTGTGAATTTATGTATGCACATATCGTTCTGATATGTTGTAGTAGTTTAATTACTTCAGTAAATCTACAATTCAAAAATTTAGCTTATCTTCGTTAAATTAATAATCTAGCTCTTTACTTTGGTAAACTGGTCAGCTGTCAACTTTGAATATTAATAGAGAGAAGAGCAGATAACAGTGTTACATGACTTCTGTAGTGAAAAGATGGGGAAACTGGATGTCTTCTGCTTCCTTAATGATTTAAAATCTTCCAGTCATAATATTATGTATTATTAAGGACATATAATAATAATACTTTATATTGTTGTGGACACCTAATAATAATTATTAAAACTAAGATAAGTTAGAGAAGACTAAATAAAGCTTATAATTGTGTTAAAAAATAATGGTATTTTTTTTTAAAGCAATATGAAAATCCACTGGAACTTACTAGTTAAGAAGTACAAACAACCATTTATAGTCTCTCTCCAGCTTCTTTTCCAGATACCATTTTCCTCTTGCCTTTAGGGATCATTAGCTTTAAGAGTGATTTGCTCATTTTTCTCTGCTTTCTGTGCTTTTGAGGGTAGCATGAGACATTAAACACAGGGCTGATCACAGCAGTTAACGTTTATATTGGTGGTTTCTGTTGTCCTGCCAAGTCTTGCTGAATCCACAGGTGGCCTGAAAGTTTGGACAGTTTTTTGGTTCTTTAAACTGAAATATTTTATACTAATGAATGCATAAAATAATGTAATTAGATATATTTTGTGAATTAATATCAACATCCTCCTAATTATTTCTGTTTCCTAAAAGATACTCAAATTTTCAAAAGCATGCCTAAAAATAGTGCCAAAAAGGTATATGGAGCGGAACGAAGTCATTATTTTAACTTGGATATGTAGATTTGCTCTCTACAAAGTATTTTCTGTTTCTGGTCATAGCTGTGGGATTCTTACTATAGAAATATTGTATTTCATAGAAGATGGTAAAAAACCGTCACTTGTTTTTAAAATTAAATTTTATTATCATATACCCCAGTACAATTCTCATTAGCAGATTTTTAATCTAATTTGCCCATCTTTTTTCTGTGGATCCTGTGGGTTCTAGTTGTCATTATCAATAATTTTTGAAAAGAGTCCTTTGAAAAGGAGGGAGGAAAAAGCCATTTTATTCCGAAGTATGACTCCTAGTAACATTTTTGGTGGGGTTTTTTCTCTCTTTTTTGATAACTTCTGATGCTATACACTTAATATAATGTAAGTGTCTGTTGCTGCTTCATTCTCTTTTCTTTTCTTTCCACCTTTCATTATCTAGTCTACTTTTGTGAACATATATTTCCCTTTCTGCAAAAGCAGTCCTGTCAAAACTCTTTCTACCAGTCACTGATCTATGGTGGGATTCTCTTACAATCCAAGGAATCGCTCTTTTAAGAATCTCATTAAAGCCTGAACAAACAATATGAAATGAAAAATCCTTCCCCAAGGCACGAAGGCCGTCGACAATACTGCATTGCAAAGCTAGAATAGGTGAGATGATATTAGACAGGTGATAATGAAAATATCAGAAAGATTTTGTAGCTAAAATTGTGTAACAATTAAGGTCAAGAAAGTGGCCCATTTCCTGATTTTAAATATTTAATATAATTCAGGGATGAGAGGGCATAAGCGTGTAAAATCTTTCCTGATGAGGCATTGGTCAGAGGGGTGGTTTCTCACGGACTTCTCATAGATCCTACTGAAAATTGTACAGTGATCCTTACTTCAAAGATCCCCACCAAAAATATATCAAAAGTTGTTGTTTTAATAACTTATTTTTAAAGAAAGGCAGTTCAAACAAAAAATGTAAGTTTATTAGCCTGCTTTAAAGTTCACATTCTGTAAATATTTCCTGTTAATGTACTAGTACTAATTTTGCTGTCTGAGATATGGACATACTAGAAGTTCTTGCCAATCATTAATCTGTGGGCAACTTGAGGTAGTTTTTAAAATATTTGTATTCAAACATGTAGAGACTAGTCTATAACTGAGTATTTAATAAAATTTTAGCTGCACTCAGGGCTTAACTGTTGTATTTTTTCTAAATTTGTCTTTCTGAACAGCTTTTCTTATGATATCTCAGCAGTTTGTTACTGTAGTTGTCTCCTGAGAAGCAAAGAAGAGCTTGAAAACTCTTATTCCTGAAAGGGTGATGGGATTAGAGGGATGCTCCAGAGACAGTGGAAACAAAAAAGTGTTTTCTAAATTAGACTCTTAGAAAATTGTATTCTCTTGGTACTGAAACTTTTAGCTGTGGGGTTCATGGCAATTCCTGTACTCTCCTGGGTGGCTGCAGTCTGGCACTCTTCAGAGCAGCCTTATGAGCTGTGCATTTTTGTTCTGTTTGTATTTTTGGATTGAAGGCTGAGTGGTTTCCTTTTGGGTACAGACCTCACTGCAAGTGTTCATTGCCTCTACCATCTCCATGTACAATCTGCTCTTGTTTCTGCAGCTGTGTATTTGCCATGAAGATCCCAAGGGAAAGTAATCTAATGTACTTGTCCCTAAATGAAAGCTCGAAAAAAGAGGTAATTAATGTTAAAATCCATCGCTTCTAAACGGAGATACGTGTAACTTTCTTTTGTGTGCTTTGGACAGTTAGGATTTTTATTTTTGGGGTAGAGTGCTGTTTGTCTCCATATCCCACTAATGTGTAATTTGTGGATTTACTCCCGAGATGTTAACAGAGGGTTTATCAACAGAATTCATTCATCAGAACAGGAGGGTTCAGCTATTGGAGGATTACACTCTGTCAATTAAATCAAATAGTTAATGGCTAGTGGGAAGCTCGTAAGTAATTACAAGAGATGTTTCCTGTTGCACCTCCACGTGTAATCCATCAGATTTCAAGTGATGTGGATTAGGCTGATAAACTGAGTTGCGTCATTTGTACCTTTCTCCACTAAGGGCTCTTGCACTTGTAAATTTTGTTTGTGTTTGAGGACGGGGAGGAAAGGAAACCTTTAAAATTAATTTTAGTCATTTGTAAGCGAGCTGAGAAAATTATCTAGAATCAGAAGGGAAACCACTTTAGTTTGAACAGAAACCACTTCCCAGCTGGTTGGAGGCTGGGCTGCCCATGTGTGGCTGGGAAATGCCATTTGTTCCCATCTCCTGTCGGCCAGGGCGAGGACTTCAGAGGAACCAGGATGTAGTAACTGCCTCTTCCCAATTCATTACTTACCACAAAGCCCAGGGCAGGCAGTGCAGTGAAGGCAATTCTGAGAGAGGCGCTGTGGGTGGGTCAAACCAGGTAGTGACTTGCTCAAAATCTCTGCAAAAGTGGTTTATTTTGGTCTGCTATTCGTGGAGAAAAGGTGCAAGTGGAGTTTTGAGGGTGTGCTGTGAAGATACAACTTTTCATGCCACACATCTGTTTAAAAATTCTATGTTTCCACAACCAAATACATTCAAATGATTTTATATCTTTAAAATAAAAAAAGTAAGAGTAGTATTGGAAATATTAAAGACACACTGGTCAGAAAAGTCATTGAAAGTGCAAAATTGTAAGTTTTCTTTCTGTCCTCTGACACATTTTTTTCTATTTAGATAATAATCACTGGCCGTATAGAATTTGGACATAAGTGTGTCAACAATTATCAATCCCATGGAAAAGAGAAGATGTGATGGCATTACATGGTTTAACTCAAAGCTTTTTTTTTTTTTTTAGTGTTCATTGTTGTAGCTATAAATGGAAGTAAAAATAAACTTATGTGCATTCATGTTGTGGAATAAATGGAGAGACTATTAAAAACTAGAGTTTTAAAAAACAAGGGGTAAAAAAACCAAGTGAAAATAAATAGATATGTCTCAGACCTAATGGGCTAGAAGTAATTTATTTTTGTCTGCAATTGTTTGCAAGTTACTAAATTAAACCAGACACCACTAGGCTACTATCTCGTGCCGTGTCTGAACACAACATACAGGAAAAATGGATGTATCACTATATGATCAGGACAAGGAGAACTCTCAGGCTGGACTGGAGTTGTTTTTTCTTTTTCAACCGGGGCTGTTGATCTTAAATGGCCTAACAATAATGTTTGAATTGTTTCTGACACTACATAGTTGCTCTGTGTTTTGGGTTTTTTTTGCTAAGGGTGAGTTTGTTTGTACCTGGGCTGTTTCAATGCCAGGTCAAACTGTGGTGTCTTGTTGGATGCAGATTTTGTTGCATATGCCTGATTAGGAGTCCATTAATAAGGACAAATACAGAATTCCTTCTTATGTAGATGTTTTTTTGTTATTAATCTGTTTCAGGAGCATTAGTCTGAACTCTATGGACCATATAATACTGGATTATTTGCATGGTATACGAAATATCTGTATTTTTCTCAACAAGACAGAAATCCTGTAGGCTGGATCAACATGTCACCTGTGATTTAAAGGGGTGATTTTCTAAAAAGAAAACCTGTGGGATGATCCATCTCCGTAGGCATATTTTTGCGTCTAATAATGCAGTACGGTATCAATATATCTGATTTTTAGTGAGGATGAGTTGTACTTGTGTTTAGGGCAATCTATAAACATACATCTTTGTTCTGTCTAAGCTGTGCTGTTTACTATGGGAAGTTGGGTTTTATAAATGCGACACAGTGGATCCACAAACAAGTCCTACTGAAGCAGTTTGTGGTGGCTGGTTTGGATTTTTTGGTTTGTTGTTTTGGTTTTTTTTTGGTAATTTCTGTTATTTTATTGCCTAGATCAACTAATGCAATTTGGTTGAGCTACAGAAACACTCAAAACTAAAAGGTACCATGTGTTGGATAACTGAGAAATGAAGTTGTTCATCCCTTTGAGTGAGATTTGTTAAGTTTTCATTACCATGTTTCAGGGGCATTTCCTGTCATTTTGGCAGCCTGGGCTGATTTTGGTTCTGGAGAATCTGAAACTGGAGCCTTGTTAGAGAGCAATCTTCCACAGTGATGATTAAATTTAAGGAACTCTGACGCTGTCCTAGGATGCTGAACCACCCCAGCGCTTTTCCCTCCCTGTGTTTTGTTCAGTACGTTAAAAGATAAGCAAAAAAGTTTTCTCAAAGTGTGATGGCAATAACTCATCTCCATTTAGTGTAGGTATTTACATTTTTGAAATGTTTTTATGTATCAGGCTACTAACTTTTTCTTTCCTCTCACCCCTCTACCCCAAGTTATACTGTAAAGTGAATATGGGTATAACATGGGTTCATCACTAGTGTGTTGTTCATTTTTGTTAATTAAAACCTTAGTCAGTCAGATCTCATTAGGCATCTTACATGTCATTAATTTATAAAGAAAATACTGCATGTATTAAAATGTAATTTTGGCTAATGCATAGCAACTGAAATTATTAATGATTTTTTCTGATAGTCTCTACTTTTCAAACCTCTTTCTCTGCGGAAGCTGACAGCAGCTGAAATAGCAGAACACTGTGTAAAGTACAATATCTATCAGAAATTACTGAGGATGTGCCACAACGATAACAAAAAATTGTGGTAAAACTCCACCATCTCTCTTTCTGCTCCAGCAAAGCAGGCAAATACCTGTACACTGCTTTCAGTGTACTTCTGTAGACATGTGTGAGAGCAGAGTGCTTTGCACATGGCTAAATAGGAATTTATTTAGGAAAAACAGATGAAACTTGGACTGCAGTTTGGTGGAAGATAAGTTGGGGGAGAAGTACTAAGATGAGGAAGGAAATTATCCTGTTCTACAGCGGTACCGTAATAATTCACTCTGTGATGTGTAAATTTAGTCCAGATTGAAGCTGAGATATATCTATATAAAATATATAGTGATAAACCCAGCTTCTTACAGGCTGCATTCCATTAGTAACATGTAAAATATAACAAATCCTGTTCTTTTCATGCAACCCCTTGGATCATTTCAGAACTTTTCACTGTTACTTTGTTCTGTACACCTCGGTTGAGATGTTCATAATGTTAGCACTGACTTCAGCAGCCCGAGTGACATCTCCTGTTTGGAGATGAAACATGGTTCCAGCTGCTCACTTGGAACCAGGAGATTGCCTGCTGCAAAAACAGGCTCTCAGCATTTATTAGCGTGGCGTTCTTCATGAGCCTAAGACAAATGAAACCTTTAAAAGGAATGGTGCTGTTCGTTCCCATTTCTCCTGAGAGAGAATGCTTTTCCCTTTGTCTCATGCATCCATATGTGTGCACTTCCATGTGTGTGCCCAGAGATCATGTAAGACTTCATGCTTACAGATTGAGGTTTTATCGTGGGTGGGTTTTACTAATTCAGAAATGTTGGGCATTTGAACCCTTCGAGGTTGACTGTGGTTTTGAAATTAGCAGTGCATAATTTTTGGAAAGGAAGCAAAGAGAGTTTATTGCCTTAATTGCAGTGTAATGTTCATATTAAATATATTTTTATTTTAAAATTCCAGTTTTAAGGAGATTTTAATAGGAGCTGGAGCTGATGAGGCAAAGCAATGCAAAAAGGCTGTTCCAGATGGCATTCATCCAGAGGGAGACATTTGTGTATTGACAATGGTGGAAATATATGAAAGGAGAAATAAGCAGCAAGCGTGAGACCGGTGAAGAGAATCCGAGTGAGAATAGTCCAGGACTCAATCTGTTGCTCTAAGGAAAGGAGTAGCAGTGTTTTTTATATGCTGTAATCAGATCCCGGGGAAAGATGCTGAAAATAATCAGTATTTCAGTCAAGCAATAAGGGAGTGCAGGAATAAGTCAGCAGGGCAGTTGTAGCTGAAATTCAAGAGCAGGAGAATAAAAGTTTTACAAAAACAGGAGGAAAGAGAGAGGATGAATTTATAGGAAAGGCTTGAGGTGATGATAGAGAGATAAAGGTAATTTTTATGGATGAAAACCCAAAAAAACTATATTGTTGCTACATTGTTTTAGTTACTCTCATGGCTAATTGGGTAAACCTGAGATCTAATCTGGCATAATAGTGATTGTTCCACATGTCAGAGGAAACTTTTCTTCGAGGGAGCCACTCTGCAAGGTGAAATGTTTACATTTGACTGCATGTAAAATTAATTGAAAGAAATATGAAAAATACTATCCGATGTTAAAAGTCTTTCCTATTCCTTGTTGATGTTGTTTCAAGTGACAACACCACTTCTAGGAAATACCTTCTAACTAGCTCAGGCAAAGGTTAAAACTATTGTGTCAAGGAAAGCAGGCTTTTTAGTTAAAAGCAAATACCAGCTGCTGCCTTTGATTTTAGAAGAGAACTTTTCTTGCTAAATGCATAATTACAGTGTTGTGTATCTGCTCCCCTTCCATGCAACGTTTGTTCAGGTTCCTTGTTCCGAAGTTGCTTTAAAATTTATTACTTAGTTTTAGCCCAGTGCTGTTTGGATATTTTGCTTTAGGTATTAATTGCTCCTCATTTGTTTTGTTTTTTTTTTCATTTTTGTTTTTTTTTAATTTTTATTTCGTCTGTGCTGTAGAGAGTCTTCAGTGCCATGCCATAGGCACAGTACACTAAGGGAGGCATTTTTTCACCTCCCCAGATACCAGCTAGCAAAGGCTCCCTAGGAGGACTCCTGGGAGCATGGAGAGTTTCATAAATTGCAGATTAATTAAGAATTGCCCTGGATGGAAAAATAAAAATGCTTCCTTGTACTTGATAACTTCCATCTGCTATCTCCTATGCAGCAGGGCAGCATCCTCACTCCGACTCTGCTGCCTGGAATATTGGCCTCTGCTTGGCAGACCAATTGCCCTTTGCAATTCAAATTAAATGGGAACGTGGAGTTTTTGCAGCCACCTTGTGCAAGTAAGAGAGATTCTTGTACTGCTGTGGAAAGCAGGTTGACTTTTTTTATATTGCAAACTTAAAAGAGAAAATGGAGTACTTGTGCTGTTTGCAGCTTAGAACTAAAAAAAAGACCAGATCTTCTCTTTAGTCTGCCAGAAAGAGTAACAGTTATGTCCTTTATGAAGTTAAAGCAAGTCTGCTTTATAATGAAAATTGTTATGGGATGGTAGAGGCATGGTTCAGTGGCTGTGTCATTGCCATCTTATCAACTTTCTGAAAGTGCTGTCCATCCATCAAGTGCTGATTCATTTTCCCTTATTAAAATCATGTATGATGTAAAAAAGGTACTGATACATTAAAAAAAAATTCTACTGCAAGGGTGCTTTTTTTCTTTCAATCAGAAAGTGTTGGCTTTGGGTTATCCTAGTTTATTGTGTGCTATATATTATATAGTATATCTGAATTTTTTAGCGTGTTTTCTTAGTATGAGAAATATGAAATGCAGTGAGATTTGGTTGCCAGAGTTTTTGCAGTGAATGCGCTGTTTGAGAAACCATTCTGAGCTGTAAGGCAATGTGTGAAATTAATATATTGAGATTTTGAAAGGGGATTTTTTCAAGGGCACAAAAGGGAGGAAAGGTGCCCGACTGCCCTGCCATCAAAGGGCTCTGAATGTGTGGGGCAGAGGGTTTCAGGAACTGCCCCAAGTCCCACATGGGCAGGAAAGTTGGTTCAGCTCCACTTGGGAACCCCAGGGCTGCAGCTGGAGCAGACAGGGAAGGAAAAAAGAGGGTGAAAGAAATAGCATCAAAAGTCTTAGTGGGGGAAAAAACCCCAAAGGGAAATCCTTGTTTTGCTGATATTTGCCTGAATAGAGCTGTTTCCTAGAGGAGGTTTTCAGTGCCAAGGCATGTTGGATATGGCTTTCAGTTTACACTGACGTAAGCTGCAGGGTCTAAATTATCATTACTCCATCGTACAACAAAGATGGAGCTGCCCTCTGAAAAGAACCTCCTAATACAAGCTTGTAATTTCAATCTTTGATGCCTTTTTCATTCTGTGTTTCACTAAAATTCTCATCTATCCGATCATTGCTTTAGGCTAATAGCCTGTAATGCAGTATAGTGTCAAAAATGTTGAACTTAATGGAAAAAAAAAGGGCAGGATCATGAGTGTTCACTGAAACCACTTCTTAGAATACTTTTTTTCTGGAAGATCAAGGTTTTGTGGGATATGTATTAATCAGATCTGAAATAAAAAGGGAAATCTGTACAGCCATGAAATTCTCCCATGGCTGAGGTATGTATTAAAGGTATAAATCTATTAAATATATTTTTGACAAATCATTGACATGAAACCCAGCAGAAGGTTTTATGCCATGCATGTCAGATATATTTCACTGTAGCCTTGTTGAGACTTTTACTTGACCTTTTTTAAGTGAAAACCTGAAAAATTTCACCATCTGTTTGGGCGAGGCGGTCAAATTCTTTACTTTTAAAAACAGTTTAAAATTTCTCTTGGAAAGTTAAAAGGAGAGAAGGAATAGATTCCACAGTATCCATGCAATTTAATTGCAACAAATAGTTTAATTACGTGACTCAGCCATGTATGACAAACCCCTGAAATCTCCGAGGTGCTGTGATGGTCCGTGTGAGATGAAACACCTGCATGTCAATAGCTGGGTCCGTTTGCATAACTCCCTTAAACTGGGAAAATTGGCAGCAGTGATTTAACAAGTCTTTGTGCTCATTGCTGCCCTTCCGTCTCCCCCATTAATATTTGTTTTGTTTTTCTCCTTCATGCTACAGCAGTAATGCTGATGATGCAACCCCAGACAGTCGTTTCTGTGTAATAGCTTTGGGCATGAAATGCTTGATTTGCTCTCCTGAGCAGCTACCACGGGCTTTGCTCCCCAGGTTTGGATGGATAAGGCATCAAGGAAAGGAGGAATTTTCATAAACTTAAGGGTTGAGGATATAATGCACTGAGTAAAAAAGGAATAGAGTGAATGAGTAATGCCACCACACCGCAGCTGAAAACAGGAGTAAGAAACTTCTTGCTCAAAATAACATTTATTGGATTCAGCTCTTGGAAAAAATTAGCAAAAGTGTAATACAAAAAAAGAAATAGATTTTTCTCTAGTCTACCCTAACATATATAAACTCTTAAAAAAAAACCCCAAAAGACTGTGTACATAAATAAAGAATAATTTTTTACCTTCTGGAGAAGGACTGTCTGGACTCATGGCAGCTTTCTCCTTAGTTTTTTAGGTAGTACATGCAGAAGAGAAGATTATTATATGCCAATATGTTAAATATTCTACTTTTGAAAACCCTCAGAAAGGTCAAGAATTACAGCATTGACACTTCTGTTTTTTCTTTCATTTAGAATTTCACAACTTCCTCCCCTTTCCCCCTTCTGCATATGTGTTCAAGAGATTTTAAAACTTTCCTTTAAATCCTCTGTCATGGTCTTAGCTAATATGATAAATGTCAAGTATCTTTGAAAAAGTCCTGGAAAACTTATGTCGCAAAATGAATTTGAGGCTTAGCAATTTGAACCTTTTTTTGTCCATGTAATTGAAACTTCAGTGGGGGGAAAAAACCGAACCAAAAATACAAATTAAATTTGCTGTTACAATACATAGAATCATTTGACCTCAGTGAAAATTAGTCCATGGGCAGAGAAAAGAGCACCTGTCATTTTGTTTGTGGGTCAGAAATAAGGCCAGACAACTAGGAGTGAACTAGTAGAATATGCTGCTGCTACTGCCTTTATGCCACTCTACTCCTACCAATAGTTTGCAAAATATGCTTTATCCCCAAAACGCCCAAATCAGCATTCAGTAAAATCGAATAGATTTTCCCTGTTTGTTTCAAATTTTTTGCCCAAAATTAAAGGGCAGTGTTTTGAAGCGCTGGAATAATTGAAAATGCTCAGGATATAAATTCAAGCTATTTGAGTAACACAGTATGCAGACACCAGAAATGCCAGTGTTCTCCACCGATGGAGTTTGTAAATACGCGTTGTTTTTAATTTAACAAGGCCTGAAAATTACTCTGTTTTCCCTCTACTTGGAAACAAGTATTGAGCTTTCATTTATGAGCTTATCTCAGCCCCCATCCCCACCATTCCTTCATCACTAATTGGGAGAGCTGTGAAGAAGTCAGTGATGAGGTTCATCTCAACCATCTGCCCAAGCAGTCTCTTCCCTGGAAGTTCACACGTGCACGCACCGCAGGGTCACTGTCCTTCCCTAACAAGCTACTTAGGCACAACTGAACGAGCAGCATTAACTGCGTTTCTCTGCTGAGATTTATTCGTGATGAAATTAGGATGCGAACTCAACTCGTATCTTTATCAATTAAATTCAGCACTGCTGGATTCCCACAGTGAAAAGTTTTTGTTTGCTTTAAGATAGGGCTGGCTGCTTTTTCCGTAATTTTTAGAATGTTTTTATTCAGTTAAAGGGTACGCTTCCGAGTAGGAGTTTTTTGTGGGGGGATATTGTTCCAATGATGTTGTTCCATCATGTGAAGGTATCCCACCATTAAACCAACAGGCATTCATCTGTTAAATAAGTAAGTTTATGGTCAGTAACACACCAAATAAATTGCCTGGTTTTCTCTTTTAATACCAGGTTTCCCTTTAGCCCTTGCTAAAAAGGAAGAGGGTTGCTGGAATAATTTCTACGTCTTTCAGTACAGCAAATTGTTAGCAGTATTAGTGAGATACTGCTTTACACTGTGTTACTTTTGCAGTATCAAAATGTTATTTTCATTAACAAATATTTAATAAGTTCCTTTGACTTCAGGGAAAGTCAGGGTGACTCAGCATCTGTGGCAGACTGGCTTTTAGAGGTGACTATGGCTGTGTATATACACATGGGATATCAGAAGTTTAATCCATGCAAATCCATCAATCATTAGATGACCGTGTTTTAACCTGTTTCCTACTAATCAATACACGAGCATTTCTACATGAAATGTGTCTTTTTAGTGAGATCAGTGTACCTGACCCTATTGTAGAGTGTCAGAGAGAAAACGAATTGGCTACTGGGGGTTGGTTTTGTTTGGGGTTTTTTGGTTTGTTGTTTTTTGTTTGGTTGGTTTTGTTGGTTTTGTTTTGTTTTTCTCTCTGTTTTTGAAGAAACTGTGACCCAAAATGAATAGCCTCTTTCCCATACAGTACTTTATAGCAGCAATGGGGGGGGGGGAGGCCAAAACCAAAAAGGCTGGGAGGGGGGTTCATGTTTTGATTGAGCCAAAAGCTTCATGTTTTTTTTTTTTTTTTTTTTGTTACTTTTAAGAAAAAGGAAAGGGATTTGATCCTAAATCAAAATTTTAATGTTATATTTTGAATACTTGTCTTCTAAAACATAAATTTAAGAAAATTTCAAAAAGAACTTTCATTTAAAAAAAAGATACCATTTTTCTTCCATTGTTTTAAAAAGTTAACATGAAAAGTTAAAAGCAAAACAAAGAGTAACCTTCTTTTCAATAGGGATAACTTAATTCTCATCAGGACTACCTTAGTCTCAGGAGACAAACTACAGTTCTTGAAGAGTAAGCTCTTCAATTTATTCATAATCCTTTCCAGTTCTTCATGTAATTTCTTTCAGATATAATCAGTTGATATGTGATGAAACCATACACAAATCTGTTGCAATGAAAATCGAGACTAGAAATAACTAATCCTTTAAATTTTTCACAGCTGTCAACTGTGATACCAGAACAATTAAACTGTGATATCAATAGTGTATGCAACAAAAGAATCAATCAAAGGTTGATGAGCACAAATATGTTTGTAGGTATATTGTCAGTTTTTTAATTGAAAAACACAACTTGGCATAAGTATATATACATGTCATAAGATGGCATTTTTGTGCTGCAACCATTGCATCATTGGGAAGAACATCTGAAATTAAATTGGCAGGTGTGGAAGTATTCAAAACCTGAGCTAAGAAAACTGTTTTCTTTCTCAACTAAAAAAAAACAACAAAAACAAACAAAAAAACCCCCAAAGAAAATCCAATCATAAGCTGCCAAAAAACCCAAGAAAAGTAATAAAAAGGGTTGATATTATGGTTGTATCAACTACTAAATAAGTTTCCTTTTAAATATGGAATCAAATGCAACTTGAGAATGTCTTCAGTCAAATTTCTGAAATGTTGCTTTTAAAGACATATTTGTTTGATATTGGCTCTTCCATTGAAAAATATTTTCATTAGTTAATTTCTTACGGAGGGAAGGGATTTGTTCTTAGATCTGAATAAATTCCGGATGAAGAGGACGGAAGGTAATTTACTATCTAAAGTACAAAATAAATATCGAAGCAGAATGTATTCTCAAATTTCTTGCATTAACTGGCATGATATGGTTTGACTTTATATGTAGCCATGCCAACATTTACAGCTCTTTAGAAGTTACAGAACCACATAATTTCAAGAACAAAAGCATTGTAATTGCCTTGACATATTCTTTTCACTATGTATGATGCATAAAATATCAAAGTACAAAATTGTATGTATTATAATGAATATGGTCCAAGTTATAAATATACTCCTTTGATGCATTAATATCATGATGTGGGTCAGTTCTGGAGGATATATTTGAATTTTTAATTTGGTTCAGTGGTGATCCCTGAGTGGGAGATTTGAGGTGAGGATAAAATGCTGCAATGCCTGTGTGTGTTTTGGGTGCTGGAGACTCGGTCAAGGTGTTCTCACACTTGGACCACTTGAGTTATTCTCCTGCAGAAGTGTTGGCAGAATAGAATTTTCAAGATAGGCTGAGATGTGTTACATGAAATTGCAAGTAATTTTACCACTAATTGAATAAATAATCAAACCAAGTGGTTTTGAAATTCTTTTCTTGTATTGATTTCAGGATGTTGTTGAGATACTATGTTGAAAAAAAAAACAAAAGAAACTTGGGAACAAAACCCTGACATATTCAGGTGCTTTTCACTTTTAAGGATGAAATATTTTGTAACTTGAAGGATTAAGACAAAAATTTCTTTAGTTCTCTGAGGTCTTCACTTGCATCATTTAAAAGAGAAAGCATTATAAATTTATCATTACTGTGAAGAGGCATTAAATTAACCAGTAATTTTTCTCTTCTATTACAACAATTTTATTTATTGCTTTCAACTGTGTTAGACGTGAAATCTAATTTTTGAATAAGTAAATAAACACCATTTTTAAAGATCTGTAAATTTTTAGGTGTTATGTTTTACGCAATGTTTCAAGCCATTCTGAAGGTTTGTTGTTTTAATTGTAATGTTTTTAGTGAGTGCTTCCAAAAATACATGTCACATGTCAAAATGCACATAAGAAATGAATGAAAAATATTTTTACTTTTTAATGAGAATGGGCTGTGAAATATTTATAGTTAAGGTTTTAATACCACACATGCACAACAGTTGGGTTTATTAGTTTTTTGGTTTTTTTTTACTCTTATCAAATATGTAATGCACTAAATGTTTCCTTTGAGGAATTATGAAAGACCAGACATCATTAGATTGGTGAAAAATGGCAAACTAAAGCCTTCAGGAAATCTTCAGTTCTGGGGAGAATGATCTTCCTTTACCAAGAACTAGAACTTGTTCTGGGAAGAATAATCCAATTGTTTCTTCCCTCCTGGACTTTCACTGTTTGATAGTTTGGGTGATCTTAAGAAATTAGAGTCTGTATCTACAGCATTAAATTGAGGGACAGAAATTATACTGTAACAACATTAGAAAGCCAGTTGATTGGGGGGAGAACGGGGCAGAAATCTTAGATGCCATGAGGAAGTTCAGGATTTTTGCCACACTCCGAATTTTATTTAGTCAGCTTCCCGAGTCTGCAATGTCATTGCTTCTTAGGTGTTACTATTTATTTGTATGTTGTTTTATAAACACAGGGGCTATGTAAAAGTTGCCTGGGAAAGAAAGATGAGGCTTAAGCTGACACATAGAGAAAGCATAAGTAGGCTGTAGCATAAATAAACCTTTTAAGTGCTCTAACATTACATATGTATAAACAAAGTCTGTGTTTCTGTAACACATCTATGAACGTGAATAGTCAGAACAGCATTGAATCATTCAGAGGCTGAATTATTTTCTTCATAACAGCGCCCTATTTTGTATGAGTTCTCATTCTCTCTGTGACCAATGCATGCATGGGTCATTCTTTTTTGAGATTTAGCTGAGATAGAAAGGGTATTGCTGAGATAGGGGGAAATGAAAGGTGTTAGAAAAATACGTGAAAGCTAAAGGTTATAGAGCAGCCTCTCTAGACTCCAGGAAGGTTTAAGTTGAAGAAGAAATATAAATCCTAACCAGGTTTCATCCCAGCATTTCCTGTCTATGGTAGGAGCGCTGAGAAGCATTTCAAAATAATGTTTTATTCTCGTGGCTGCCCTCTAGTCTCCTAAAGACGAATCATGAACATTTGTGGCTCTTGGTAAAATTGAAGTATTGGTGCTATTTTTTTCAAAGAAATAGTTCGGGCCTTTTCTTCTGGCTGTATATAGAAATTAGAAATAGCGTCTTCAGGCTCCATTCTTGTCCCTCAAGTTTGCTTTTCAAAAAGAGCACAGAGCAATTTTAAATGATGAACTCATAAAATCTGTTGGATACTTTTTTTACTCTCTCTTGGCTACCTCCCATTTTCTTTTCTCGTGTGTTTATTTTTTTCCTTCCCGCATATCCTACAGGTCAAGCTACATTAGAGTGTCTGCTAGGAAACATCACAGGAAAATCCTGAATGCTTGTTCAGTCAGATTAAAGATGGTTTCAGTGGGGCTGCAGTAGCCTGGGGTCAGCTCCTCCTGATGAGATTTATAGGATGGTTGTTCTGGGCTCGCTGCATCCTCTCATTAAACCCACTGTGCTGACACGGTGTCATGGACACAGTCGAAACATGGGTGTGCGAGAGCCACCACGGCTGCTTTTTGTCTGAAATTCACAATTCAGCTGGCCCTGGGCTTTCTTCTACACTCATGAGGTGCCTGGGCAGCATTGCCAGGGCACTGCACAGGCTGCGGCCATTGGGTTTATTGGGCCAAGAGTCACTTGCTCTGGCTCCTGTGTGGAGCAGCTTTAGTTTGTTTTAGCTGACAACTTTCCCTGTGCTTGCATAATCACAGCAATTAACTGGGTACCTGCTTCAGAGTTTCAAGAATCTGTCTTGGGGTTTAACTCTGTTAAAATTTGAGACCTAGCAGAGGAACAAAATAGCAGCAGAAAGTGGTGTGGTTTCTGCTGTGAGAGCCACTTCAGTTGTCATCATTATCGTCATCTGGTAGCATGTGGTTTCCAGGTTTTGTGAAAGCATTTTCATGTGGGGTAATCAAGTCAACACCAGGTGAACTGCTGTAAGAGATAATTCTAACAGGAGGGTATATGATAATATTTCTGATTATGCCAGTAAAGTTATCTGTAAGAGAAGTCATGAGAGATCTTGTTTTCTATGTACATTTTTAATATAAAGGTTATTTCTAAAATGAAATCTCATGGTTTTATAAGTCAGTAATAGCCGTTCTGTAGAATTATGGGTATATGGAGAGAAACATAACATCCAAGGAGGAAAAAAGAAGGGTCTCCTTTTTGTCACCATCTTTGTAAAATCAAATTTGGTACTTGAACCATTCCAGTTTCAAACTACACCCGCACAACGTGCACACCATAGCCCAATTAATACTTTTCTGGTTTGGGTTTGTTTTTTTCAGTGGAGGCATGCTTGTGTCTTTTGTCAGGGCAGGTTTTTAAGCTGATAAAGTGTTTCTTAAAACAGTTTTGCGTAGGAAGGAACTTTTACCCATGAGAAAGCTGGGGTGCCCAGTAACCCCCAACTCTTGATGGAATTTAATCAGCTGCCTGGCTGCCTGACATTCATGGTGAGGGTTAACATTTCTGTTTGCTGTGAAATAATAGTGTTACTTGGAGGAAAGTAATTTTACTGTTTCCATCTCAAAATGAAATACAGTAGATACTGTGGTGCTAAGCTCTATTTATCTTGCATTCCCAATTTTAATCTGGAAAGCATTTGTAATAGGCATCAGAATGATTACTGAAGCTGCACGTTGAGATCTTGTCTTTTCTCACTGGGTTGGCATCAATGGAAAATCCCATAGATATCTGTCAAAATAATGACTCATGTCCCTGGAAGTTTCATCAGCCAAGAGTCTTTATGGCCTTTGGACAGTTTGCAATCATTTGGATCTGCTGTCATAATTTTGCATTACCCAACATCATATGTACATTATTTAATATATACCAAACAATCTGCTTTCTAACTTAATTCTTTGCTCTCCCCAGCTTCTCATTTTCTTTGAAAACAAAGCGTTGCAGAAAAGGTCTTTGAAATAAAACAAAATAACTGTTTGAGAGAAGTGATGCCAGGAAAGGCAAAAAGTTTCTTCAGGCTAACAGTATTGATTATAATTTTAAAAGTTTGATAGGTAATAGTTTAACAGTTTTTTTAGCACAAATCCTCTGATTTAACATGACAGCCACATTAATTAACAGAAACTGGAATGAGCGACTTCAAGTAACTGCTAGATGCATAATTTATTAATTTATATACAGTATAAATAGTTCTGGGTGTATGCCAAAGGAATTAATAATCATAGGAATAATATCACAGAACATTCATATCAAGGAGACATGGTAATACTTTATTACAACATTTGAATTAATGTGAAAAATTAACATCCTTATTGTATGCTATGTTTATTGCAAGTCAGAGAGAAACTGATAGCATTACAGACCTGGAATCAGGAGACTGAAACTCTGGAAAACACACACAACTTTAAAGGTCGCCTTTCACTTTGCAATTGTGGAATATGTGTAGTGGAAGGAAGCCTAACATTCTGTTCTTTGGTTGGATGCCTGATGATTAAACAAGAAAAAAACCAGCAAACCATCAAACCCAAACCTTCTGTGAATGGCCTCTATTTATTCCTTATTGAGCTCTTACATGTCTCATATTTTTGTTTCTATTAGGGAAGGAAGTTAATATTATGCTACACAAGCTAAGCTGATAATTATGCTAATAATATATTTTTGTTATTTAACAGGGGGAAGATTAGCATATTTTTGTTATGTTTTGCATTCTCTGATGTTTGAATCTGTGACACTTGAATATTCTAATGAGTTCTGGTTGTTAATTTCTGCTGTCCAGATTTGAATAATTCATTCTTGAAGTACTTTGCCCATTTATTAATTACTTCTCCAAGTAGAGTATATGTAGATACAGGACACTGAAGGCAGACATCACCTGGGCTTCAACTCTGTGTTTTGCTATATTAAATCATCTTTTTGCTCTTTAGTGACACACAACACCTTTTCCCATTTTGATTTTGTCTGCTGTGCCTCTGGGCTTTAAAATACAGACACTAGAGGCCATACAGGACAGCATGGCCATATATTATCCTCAGCTTTAAAAATAATGATGAATAATGACTACCAGGGCATGCCCGTGAGGGTTATGAACTATTTGTGGTCAGAACCAAGTCAATGTATGATGTTATATTGAAAATCGACTTTTCAAAAGTCATGCGCATATTGCCTTTCCAGCTGTTATCTAATGGATGGATGAAGTTTCTTTGGAGGAATGGACTTTGAAGTTTTTATGAGGAGTTTCTAAGAAACTCCCATTGTGAGGCAGATGTGTAGTCCTTTTCTCTATGAAGGACTTGAGAGAAATCCACCCTTATTAGGCAGATCTTGTTTTTCAAGTGCCATTTCTTCTGAAGAGCATGATTTTACCTTTTCTCCTGTTATGCTGTGATTTTACTGTGCTTTATTATGTCTTTTAATTTCTCTCTATAGGTGAATTACTTTTGTTTCGGATGTGTTTAGTGCTGTATTTTAACTGCACTGTTTAGTTGGTGTTAATCAAGTTCTTGTGTGAAGTGTAATTGCAGTAATTTTATGTGAAGTTTGTGGGTTTCCGAGAGTAGCAAATAAAATTGCTTTTGTTATATGGCTATCCCTTAAATTCCCTCAGACTGACAGTATTAGAATTCATGTAGAGCACAAAAGTCCTACAATTTTAAAGAAAAAAAAATTTTTTTTTAAGTGTCATTTTTAACAATGCATCAGGTGTGGTGCATTTTATTTTGTTTGTTTTATTTTAAACTAATGAAAGGTACTGCTATTAATTGTATCTGAGTCTTAAAGTTATTGATACCTTAACCAGTTGAAGGGGGGGAAAAAAGTCTTCAAAAGACACAAGAACACCTTTTGTTTATGGTAAATTTCGTTATTTACACAGTCCATGACTCCAAGCTAAGTTATGTTGTGCTACTGAAAGAAAGAATTAAAACACTTTTATGTGTTGTGAGAGACTTTTATCAGACTGTTTCATATCATTATAAAGTATGTATGGGGAGGAAAAAGGCAATCATAGGGCATAAGGGTTTAATGAATGCAGTTTAATGTCTTTTTGCCCACTCTGTGGTTCTGCACAGAAGTGCAACAAAAGAAAAACAAAAAAACACAAAAAAACCAGCCCTCCCAAACAGAAAAAAAACCAAACCCAGCTATAAGCATTTGCATGAATCATGCTGTAATAGGTATCCAACCGAACTATTAAATCATCACCAGCTATGGAATTAAAAGGAATTCTGATGACCCTTGGCTGAGTTAACCCTCATCCAGTCAGAACAATGCTCAAGATTGTACAGTGCTTCTAAGTGACCTGTTATGGTAGATTTCTGTGCCTCATTCCTTCTGCTCATCACAGAACCATAGAATACCAGCTTGGAAGGGACTTGGAGCATCATCTGCTCCCATGTTTCTTGGCAAAAGCACGGTCTAGACAAGAGGGCCCAGAGCCTCCAGCTGGATCTGAAGTGTTCGGCATCGGGGAATCCAGCACTTCCCTGGGGAGATTATTGCAGTAGCTGATTGTCCGTTTTTCAAATAATTGTCCTCTTGTGTCCAACTGGAATCTCCCCAGCAGTCACTTGCACCCCTTACCCTTCTCTGACTCCTTGTAAAAAGGAATTCTCCCATCTTTGCAGCCGCTCTTTGAACGTGGTGCCAAGGTCTCCTCTAAGCCTTCTTAAGGGTCATCAAACCCAGTTCTCTCACAGGCCAGGCTTCTCAGGCCTTTGCTCATCTTTGTGATTATGCTTTTATTTTCATGATACTGTTATTTTATTATGATCGAGAGGAAGATTTTATTTTTGTTTTAGAACAATGGTTTTGACTGAGCCTTCAGCAAAATGGTGTAAGTGTTTTCCGTGGGTTTATTTTGCATTGCGATTACTGATTTTATTCTGATGAGTATTTTGAAGCTGTGACTATCAGGTTTAAAAGTGAACATTGAAATTAGGTTTATAATTTCTAAGGGAAAGTGGAAATGTTTACATTACCCCTTCAGTCTTCTTTAAAGATCAAAATATTTAGTCCCATAGCTAAGAAACTAAGCTTTTGAAGTTGAAATTTCAAACTAAATGCCAAAGGTCAAGAAAAATACCACTTGGGTAGGGAGCAAAAAATTCTCAAAGTGCTTATAAAATGCAGTATTTTGTATATAAGAAAAAAACAAGAAAAAACCAACCACAGAGAAACACATTGAGTGATTGTCATCTTCACTTCTTAATAGAGATACTTCATCATGAAATATGTTTTTGAAATTTCTATGACATGCAAGATAGATTTGGTATTCGCACTTGTATAAATAAGTGTTACTCTGGGTGTTCTCTTTGCTTTGTTTTTTCAGTTGTAAAGAACTTGAAATTGCAACCTAAACTTTACCTCTTCTGCAGTATGTTCAGTGCTACTTTTAGACAGGGAATCACAGGAACAATTAGGATGTTGTCCTGAGGCTCCTGTACTGCAGGTGCAACTGTGTGATTGCTGTTTTATAATTACTGTATAATTCTAACCACGCATATGCATCAGATAAATTGTACAGTGTACTTCAAATAAGTGAAAGCCCCTTTTCGAGTTCAAGTAAGTACTTAATAATTTAGGTTGCTCTGTTATTTAGTCTCATATCTATTCCTTGGGATGTTATTCGGTTTGTGAAACTCAGAGCTAATGGAAAATTTGTCATGCAATTGGTTAAATTGTTGCAGAAAACTGTTGAATAACAGTGCTGATTAAAACATGGAAATTAGAATTCCTTGAAATATGCAAAAAAGCTTTAAATTATTACAGAGGCAATGCCAACTTTAGTATTTTTGTTTTTGAAGTCTTTGAAGTCTGTCTTTGCAGAACAGATTGTGAATCCCTGGCCCATTACACACCTGCAGAGATTTTGGTGTTTTATTTCTCTTGGGTGAAACAGCAGAAGCCCAAACCATGTTAATCAATGTCAGAACCAGTTGTATAAAATGCCAAAATGCAATGAACCAGGAACTTTATAATAAATATGACAATACAGTTTAAAATGTTGTTTTGTTAGGCTTGCAATTTGTTGTAATTTATCACCTATGATAGTACTGGAGGGGAAAAATATCTGGGACTTAGAAGTGATCCTTTCAATTGGAAGAAATGGTCCTGTGTCTGTATGCTGTTTTAAAGGTGAGGGAAGAAAAAAAGAAGTGCAGCTATGAGGTTTGTAACACATGTGTTTTCAATATATGACATTCAAATGCACTGCAATCGCCTGTTAATATCTACTTATCTTGAGTAGAACCCACGTATTAAGATAGATTACATCTTGTTTATATAAAAGGCCTGCATTCCATTACCCTTCTAAACAAACAGCAGCTTCACCGTATGAGAATATGGGACTTCTATGTTACAGAAATGGCACTACATCAATTTGTATCATTTTCCTCATTTTTTTTTCCCTAAGAGGATTTTCCCAATCAGTCGTAAATCAACTGATATGTTTCTCTGCAAGGCCAATAAAAAGTTTTTTTTTTAATTCTTGATATTACCTGTTACTTGTCATGCTGGTTATTTCCACAGACTATATCCAAAACAGAGCTTTCAAATGGATACAAATGATTTATTGCATCCTGACTTGACTAAGAAGAATATGTGCCTTGGAAGAGTGGTGAAATAAGTTCCCATATCTATCGTACTTCCCAGTGGATCTGTATTAGTCATAAAGTAGAATCCATCACTCTTCAAAATCCCAGGCAAGTGTTTCACATGGAGCCATAATATTATTTATGGTACTTGATAGAGTTTCTTGCTTAAATTCACCTGAAATCACTGATACTTGATGACCACATAGGTAAGAGTTTGCACTGTGAGTATTCTTGGCATGTCCATATTTGGAATTTTAGGTCAAAAATCAACATGGATTGAACAGTTGACCTCACTTTACTGCATTTGATATGTCCAAATTTTCCAATATTTCTCTCTATTAGAATAAACCATTTGGATTGCTGTCTAACAACTCTGGCTTTTAATGCGAGAGATTGACAAGAACTATGTTGCACTCCAGCCTTGAAAAATTTTCACCATGTGAAAATCTAGTGTTCCTGGGTTTTTTTCCCCAACTTTTCATTATTTTTTTGCAATGTTGCTAAGTTCTAAGCCTCGTTCTTCTGTAAGAATAATCGGATCAGTGCTTAGTTTCTTCTAGGTCAGTCCCTGCAGGAACCACTCTCTTCACTAAGCGTGGTCCAAGAAATTCCCCCTAAGGAAGCTACTGCTGTTGATCTGACTCTGAGGCATGGGGTTTTTATCCAGTTGCCCCTTTTAGTGTCACCAGTACTATGACTTTTAATGGTTTCCTTCATTGAAAAATAAGTACTTTCTAAGCCTATCATTTGTGACCCAAAAGTATCTGAATTTGCTCTAAACAGAAAAAAAAAAATAGATTTTAGGAAGCTTTCACGTTTACAACCATTTCCTCTTCTCCTTTTTCCTACAACAGTGAGACCTACTCTTCCTTCATTCATGAGCAGACTAGTAAAAGTAAATTGCTTTGCTGTTGCTTTGCTGAAAGTCTTCTGTCCTAACAGAATAATAGAGTAGAGCATTCCATTATTACCTGAACATATGTTTGGGTATGGGTATGGCAGGTTCTTTGTGATTTCTCCTGAAAGCCGGAGAAGATTTTGCTGTGAAGTAGATCTCTGCTGAATGGATCTGAGTTGTAACAAGGTCTCAAGATAGTGACTTTAATCTGGTTCCCTGTTTGCTTCTTGTTATCCACTTTTATCTCCCATTTTGTCAGAGGTGTGATTTTTTTTTTTTCCCTTTTTTCTGTTACATCTGCTGCACCTGTGTGATAAGGTCTCTTATGTTTGTTTATCTTTTGATGAATGAGTTCTAAAAGTCTTTTGCTTGAAAGTCAAACAACAGTCTTGTTTGAAAGTGTCTTGTCTGAAATACCATTTTGGGATCCTGCTGTTCTCTTTGAATTTGGCTTTAAATGAACTCAGGAAAGAACTGGATATCTATGTGAATGGCCAACTGACTTTTTACTCTCTTTTTCTGAACCTTTCAGCCTTAAAATCTCTCACTTCAGGGGGGTAAAAAAAGGCTCTGTGTGATATGCTTATGAAATGTGTGTTTTCTAGGAATTACATGTTTAGAAAGCATACATGTGTTACAGAAAGCATGAGCCTGTTACGCTCTACAATCGGTAAAATCAAAGGGGAAATGGCCACAAGGTAATGGAGTATCTAACTTGGGCTCCTCCTCAGGAATCTCCCTCTTCCCAGAGGGCCTCTCCTCAGCGTGGGCTGGAAAAGTGAAGTTGAATTGCAGCTTTAGGGCAGACACCTACCTTTGAACCAATGCACCACTAGGCTGAGGAGCTCCTTGCCCCAGGATTTTGTGGATGCTGATGAGTTTATGTAAGCTGAAAAGGCACCAGTTGGGTTAGAGATGAGAAAAGGCTCTCAGAGCAATTAGATTGAAAGATACAAACTCCAGTGCAGCATATCCATGAGTGAAGCCTGTCTGCAGGATACCAGAAAATTCTGGGGAAGCTTAAGTGTTTGAATTCTTATTCAAACAAAAGAATTGTTTCCATTTTCAGGTGTGCATCCCAGCACTTTGGCATACTGCTAGAAATCTGAAATGTTGGTGGGACTGGTCATGCATCATTTTCAATGATTAGTTTTAAACGTGTAGCCAGTTCATACCACTCTAAAGGCTGGCTTGTGTTCCCTATTTCCAGTAATGAATCAGTAACAAATAATTCAAAAATGTAATTATTTACAGTACGGTATGTAAAAATGGATTTAATTTAATTTATTCTGAGTGAATTAATACATATGAAAGACTCATCCAACTGAAGATCAATTTGAATGTATCCCTAAATGTATTTGCATCTTAATTCTGACTTTCTAATATGACATTAAAGTGATTATTAAAATACAGTTTTTCATTTTAACCACATGTCTGGAATACTGTTAATGTTCAGGTTTCCCACCTGCACTTGAGTCCGGGGTTATGAATCTACTGTTGGGCTGTGACAGGACTCTTGTGCCCTTCACAGGCCACTAGCTCCTGATAATCTCATTTTATCTTGTGTACAAGAAAGATCACATAAATGTGGTGCTGTTGAGTGATGCCACGATTGTTGTCCAAGACGTGTTTGGGCCCAGGCTGGTGCTGCAGCAAAGGGAGGGGAAGGCTCTTGTGTGGCGAGGGCTGAGACCGGAGGCTCTTCAGTTGCTTTTTCAGAGGTGATTGTTTCACTCAGGCTTCCTCCCTGCGCTCCCAAAAGGCTTCACATCCATGGCCTTTCCAATAAACTCACAGCCTCTTTTGGAGGCAGCCTGTGTGCCTTTTCTGCAGTAATAATGGTGGAATGTCTGGCCATGTTAGTCTGCCATTATTTTTCTCCTTTCTCAGTTGGGTGTAGGGCATTGCAAGGAGTTGTAGCCCAGGGTTTGGTACAGAGAGGGCCTCGTGGTGCTGAGTGGAGGGACGGTGAGAACAGCTTGTCCGAGTATAGGCAAGGGCTGAAGGCAACTAAAGGTAAAAAATGCAGTTTACTTGGCTGTAAAAACTAGATTAGGTATAGCATTATACAAGAGAGTGGAGTTTGGACATGCTCAATTCTTGTTGTTGCTAATCTTTCGCCAAGCATTTGTGTAATAAAGGTATTGTTGATATCAATGAATTGTAAGACATAAGCACATCACATCACTGAAACACTGGTGGCAGCTCAAGTCTACCTGATACCATGGTTTTAAAAGTGTTTTTGGGAGTTTCTGGTAGGGATTATTTGATCTAGTTCCTGAGGAAATAAAAAATGGAAGCCGTTGCTGTGGCTCTGGGATCAAAAAGAAACAGGAGGGTATCCAGACATGCCCTCAACATTCTAGAGAAAAAAATAAAAAACTTAGGGGAGAAAAATAAAGAAAAAAAGAGAAGTAAAAAGAAATAGGGGTAAATGCAGACCAAAACCAAACTTTACCCATCAATTTCTGGGTTAAAGACATACATAGGTTATAAAATAGATGATATAAACATCTTCTAGCCATGAACTAAAAAGAGCAAGAAATTTCCCTGTTCTGTAAATATTAAATGTTGAGTACATAATATATTAAACCTCTCGATCAGGGAATTTTTTTAATGTATTTTCTCCCTTACTCCCCTTTGACACTCTATAATAATGAACAAGTTATTTAGTTAATGAAGAAAGCATCTTGTATTTAAAGATCTACATATTAATGTGACCTTCCTTTGTTCATAGCCGTTAATATTTATTGCCTTTTCTCATTGAGATTTTATTTGGTGTTCTGTGACAAACAAGAGTATGATTAGTGAAGCTGTAAAGTTCTCCTGGTGGCTGCCTGTGTTCCCAAGATAGCAGCATTAGCGTCTGCAGAAGCAGTTAATGCTGTTTATCATTAGTGGCAGAGGCTGGGAAGGACCTTCTGTAGCTTTTATCTTTCACCTTGCGAACACAAGTTGATGAGCTCTGTGATTTAAATGCATAGGTGATACTGTAATATTTATATTCATTTCGCATAGACAAGAGCACAGGTAAACTCATCTTGTTGATGGAGATTAATTAAAACCGTGTTACTGTACAACTGGACAGGCTACAAATGGATATACTCGGGGAAAAAAATAGCTATCAGCACTTCATTGGCTTTTTGATTAAGCTAGAGTTTTCAAAATTTGTACAAAAGGCACATAGGTTAGGATTTTCTAACTGTTTTTCCACTGGTTTTGTGTTTAGAATCTTGATCTCTACATCTCACATCCATAATTTAGAATAAAAGAATTTTAGCAACTTTAGCAATGCAGTCTACTTTGGAAAACACACAAAATGTCTCATAAAATGATGTACCTTATGGACCTTGGTGTTCCAAGCTCCTTTTGTGTGTACCTGTTGGAGCACTTTGCATCTCCTCTATTCCCAACTCTGTACAGGATGTTTCAGCATTCAGCTTGTCCAGTATTTAACTGTGCATATCTGGAAAACAGATGATGAACACTGCTGTTGTGCCAAAGTCTCATAATACACTTCTACTTACAGGAAAAGTTGACGTTTTCTGAGTCTTCTATATTACTTCTGACTCTTCTGTATTACTATTTTAAAGTGAAGTAAGTTGGAGGTCCACATTTTGTAGGATCTGATTTCCAAAGGAAAATTTTTAATGAAAGATGCCAGAACACTGTAACTGTAACTGTATATTTTTGTATTTGTTAATGTAGACTTAAAAAAAAAATCCTTTAGCTGTTTGAAAAATGCTTATTTGTATAGGAAAATTCAAGTGGTAGTCTTTTCATGACTACTGTCCAAAGGAGGTAGATAGAGACTGCTAACTTTCCTGTGATCCTTATTTGTTTGTTGGGAAGAGTAGGAGATTTTATTGGTTCCATAGTAATGTAAAAAGATAAAAGGTGATATATAGGTGGTAAAAGGTGAAACCATCCACAGGAAATGTTCTGAGCTGAGCTCCTTAGCAAAAGCTAACCTTAAAACTGGTATGAAATATGTGGGCCTTTCCTATAAGCTCAGAAAATAACGTACCTGCATGTGAGACCCCTTCTGTACAAAATACCTTTTTCTGATGTAGTTATCTTTTTTTTTTTTTTTTTGACACAGCTCCTTAATGCATTGATGATTTACAAGTATTTATAGTTGGATTATAATAATCCAGAACACGTCTTGTGTTCTTTTTCCTAATTATTTTAAACAGATTACAGATGAATTATTTAGCAACATAAATAATGTATAGTCGCCTATAAAATTTTAGTCTCTAGCTAGCTGTAGCTACTTTGATGGTCAAGGTGAAAAAGAATGAAAGTGATGCATGGGGTGGGGGATTTAGGGATATATGAAGCAGCAGCTACTTGAAAATGAAAATTAATAATAATCTTTCTTGCCAGTTTACATTATTACAGTATTTCTGAATGCTTTTGAAGAACAGTTTAAGGACTAAATACTAGATCTTTTTGGAGCAGCTCAGTTAAACTAGGCAAAATATAACAAAACAGTATTACAGAAGAGAGGTACAGGGTGGACAACACAGGTAAATGTCTTGCTTACATGGTGTATTATTACAGGTACTTTAGATCCGTTTGTTCTTGCTTCAGCTGAGTGTCAGTGCTTTAGGAGTTCATGTTTCAATTGCCTGCTCTGTGATGGCTTTCACAAGGTGGAAATCAGGCTGAGTGATCTTCAGTCCCTCCCATGCCAGCTGCTGAAGCAATGCCAGCCTTTTTCAGCTTGACATCTGTAAACCAGGGTCTGATCTTGGCTTAGACAATGTAATTGTTACATTTTCTTGGGAGGGGAAAAAAAAAAAAATCTACTTTGCTCCTTTTGCTGTTAAGCATCCTTGATGCTACAAGTTCTTCCAAGTTTTACCTTATTTGACACTTACTTGTCATAGCTATGTTGATAAAGCATGTCCAGGGTCATAAAATACATCTAAGACAATAATATATATATATATGTATATATATATATATATATATATATATATATATGTATATACACGCCTACAAAAGCAATCAGAAAGAATACAAACTTTCTGTTCCAAAAAAGCTTTGACATTTACCTGGAAGTTTACTGCCAGATGACTGTTCTGTTAGGGAAGAAGAGATACCAAGCTCACCTGAACTGACAGACTAAATTGAGAAGAAGGTCTCAAAGTATTTGCAGATGGAAACCTTTGATTTAATCTATTTTTGATGAAGGAGGAACAGAATATCAAGGGAATGCCTATTTTAATGATTGTGTCACTAATATGAAATTATCTAAAGTTTATATACAAGGCAACCAGATGATACAAATAGAAGCTTTTTGGATGAGCAGTTTGACTCAGTCAGCTTTCCTATAGAAAATTCCAGTTTGATTTTAATTTTGATTTTTTTTGTTTGTTTTTGGTTTTTTTTTTTATTTCTGAAATTATTTTTTTTTTACATTCTTTTTTGTCAATCCATTTTCCATATTCCTTTTAATCTCTTTCCAGTGTTATTTCATGCTATCTAATAAGACAAGGATGAATGATTGAGGTTAAGAAAGTTCCATGTTTTTCTGCAGTTTGGTTTTTCACACCAAATCTTCTTCTAGATAGAAGGAGAGGTGAAGGTCTCGGTCACAATAATCATTTTTTGAGTATCCCCACTTGTGGACAGGTAGTGGCATGGATCCAGTACGCACAGCAGAAATAATTTCCTTCCAAGTGGTGGAAGACCTTTGATCATCCCAGCCGCTTTCTTCAGCTTGCATGAAAAGGACAGAATTGATGTAGGGTGTTTTGTTNGAAGCAATGCCAGCCTTTTTCAGCTTGACATCTGTAAACCAGGGTCTGATCTTGGCTTAGACAATGTAATTGTTACATCTTCTTGGGAGGGGAAAAAAAAAAAAAAAATCTACTTTGCTCCTTTTGCTGTTAAGCATCCTTGATGCTACAAGTTCTTCCAAGTTTTACCTTATTTGACACTTACTTGTCATAGCTATGTTGATAAAGCATGTCCAGGGTCATAAAATACATCTAAGACAATAATATATATATATATGTATATNTACAAATAGAAGCTTTTTGGATGAGCAGTTTGACTCAGTCAGCTTTCCTATAGAAAATTCCAGTTTGATTTTAATTTTGATTTTTTTGTTTGTTTTTGGTTTTTTTTTTATTTCTGAAATTATTTTTTTTTTTACATTTTTTTTTGTCAATCCGTTTTCCATATTCCTTTTAATCTCTTTCCAGTGTTATTTCATGCTATCTAATAAGACAAGGATGAATGATTGAGGTTAAGCAAGTTCCATGTTTTTCTGCAGTTTGGTTTTTCACACCAAATCTTCTTCTAGATAGAAGGAGAGGTGAAGGTCTCGGTCACAATAATCATTTTTTGAGTATCCCCACTTGTGGACAGGTAGTGGCATGGATCCAGTACGCACAGCAGAAATAATTTCCTTCCAAGTGGTGGAAGACCTTTGATCATCCCAGCCGCTTTCTTCAGCTTGCATGAAAAGGACAGAATTGATGTAGGGTGTTTTGTTCTTTGTTTGATACAAAGAGAACTGAGGATTCCTAATGGCTAAGCATTAAAAGACTATTGTGGTAATTTATTGGGCTTTGACTGGAAAATGAATTATTGGCATTTGCAAGTTTAGAAAATGGTTGAAGTGACTGGGGATAGATAAATAAATGTAACAAATTTGATGCATAACTCATATAACTAATAATAGCTAATATATTGAATAACTAATATAAAACACCCATCTGGAAGAAAAAATAGCATGGTCTTATTGTATTTTCTTGCAAATATTTTTCATTAAGCAGAAGATAAAAGATCTGCATCCCTGTGTCACTATACATTTAGCCACCATAGATTCCAAATACTCTGACATCCAAAGCAGGGGTAAATGAAAAAGGACATTACTCTCTGGTCTAAATTTTTTTTTTCCCCTATTGTAACATGGAAACCTTTGATTCCATCTCTGCCAATGAACTGGACTAATAAGGGTAATTATTTCAAAAAACATTTCCATAATCTGTGTTGTATTTCACATCCCTATTCCATGTAAAAAATTCTTTGTTTCCTTCCTTGTTGCAACAAAGGAAACCACATAAATTGCTACTGGTGAAGCACAGAAAAGGACTGGTAAACTTTGCTCAGTCATATGATCGAAGGGTTTATGGAAAAAAATTACTGATTTGGTTTTGATGTAGAACTCTTTAAATATTTTATATTCCATTGTTGTAGAATGGGTTTAAGGTCTTTAATTATATAAGCTTTTTTTGAATAAATTACCTCTGCTCTAATCTAACTTGATAGACTTTATGTTGTAGCTGGGGGATTCTTAGATAACAATTAGTGTAGGTAACTTCAAATTTAATGGTGAGAGGAATGGAATTCTTTAAGGTCAGTGCTAATGCTACATTAGTTATGCCTGAAATTGATACATAAGGGGAAAACACTGAGTTAAATGAAATTTTAATGTCAGCTACCACCAGTAATAGGTTGATTGTTTTTGATGTTCCATGAAAATAATAGTGAACAACAGCAGAGAATCTGGGCTAAAATAATTTAACATCATGCTGTATTTGTTTGTGACTTGAAAACATCTTAAAACCTAAATCAAGTATAAGCAGATTTTAATTCAGCAAGGAAAAGGGAGGGAGTTGAACCTTAAGCTTTTCGGGTGTACATTTATTTAACTATTTTTAATAAAATAGGGATTATAAATAATAACTCAAAGAAACATCTCTATGTCATATGAGAAAAGTCAGTGCTTTTATGTGATACTTAGACATTTATTTAAATACTAGGCTACTTTTTCTCCACAAACAAACGAAGATGTAGATCATGTGGCTTTGTTTGGAATTATCTCATTTCTTCATCTGGTAATCACTTTGTCAGTACATTGTAGGATGAATTTCATCTTTCCGTCCTTATTCACTTGTGTTTGTTTTGTGAACATATCTGCCATTTCTTTTCCTTTTCCAACTAGCTCTGAAGCCAGAGACCATACTGCCGTTCTTTTGAATATAGATATATGGTGCTTTTGGTGTCCTTTCTACATCTCTGCTTTGGGTGAGATGCGATAAATGATGGCCTGCTCCTCCTCAGCTTTTTAAGGAAGCCTCTGTGGAAGCTTCCCGCTGTCTCACCCATATGAGCTTGTGCTCTCTTCCCTCCTGTGTTTGGTCTGGTCCCTGACCTGCTGTGGAGGAGATGGCAAAGCTCTTCTGTCCCAACAAGCTGCTGTTGATAGAAATTTTTTCCTAGCTAAAATGGGAAAAAGGGGCCAGTAAATAGAGGGGCACTTGTGGGGCTGGAGTCTAAGGAAGTTTCTTGTTTGTTTTATCAGGATTTGTTTTCACTGGAACCTGATGCTAGCACTTAGTTTGAGGAATTGAGGAGGAAGGAGGAAAAGAATTGTCAATTCTCAGAAATTAATAGGCTTTTTTTCAAAAGTGTTAGACACAAACGGGAGAGGAAGGTGATGTCTCACTGAAAAAAATACACCGTATATGTGAATGAACAAAATTAACAAATATTTTCTGTTTATGATAGGATGTGTTCCCTTTAAGAGGAAGCATCATTCTGTATTGAAAGCAGAGTCTTACTTTTTTTGCTAGTTTTCCTCAGGGATCCATTATGAACTTTATTTTTCTAAGTATTTTCAACAGTTTTCTTTGTGCACAGGATTAGCAGAATGCCAATTAGAAAGAGTTCTTCAGTGGGAATCTTTTCTTTTTTTCTGTCTCTTTTTGAACCTGTCATTGCCCAAACATAGCTGCTTTTTGATGTAAATACCTTTTGTTTAAAATGATTTTATAAAACGGCCAGTCAGCAACATTGTGATCAAAGAATAAACCAGAGCTCGGGGTTTTATTCCTATAATCTCTCTGAAGGGCAGATACGAGTTGCTCCAACCAGTTGTAGATGCTGATTTTTGTTTATGAGGAATTTGCTTCAAAATAAAATTATTCTTAATTTGCTAAAAAGTTAGAATTTAGAGGAAGCTTTGTATTAGGAAACATTAAGTAATTCAAGGTGTAACCACATGAAATACGAGTATATCATGGATTTGAATTTGTCATGTTAAGAAGCAAAAAAAAATCAGAATCAAGTGAACCACTTGAGCAAAGGAGCCTGCAGAGTTGGGTGTAAGATGAAGACTTTTAAATGGCTGAAATCCTCTGGTCTGTATGGAGTATAACTCCTTTTAGGCATGAGACTCTTTTGGGAAGGCCTATAATAGATTCATAACCAAACTTGGCTCTTTGGTTTGGGTTTTGAAAGTGAAATAAATCTTTAGTAACACACAGTTGTTCAGAAGCTGATACCAATACATTATTTAATGCTTTATTGTACTACTGATTTTGATGTAGGATTACAGAGTAATATCAGCTGTATGGGGGAGATCTCAGGAAGTCTCCAGTAAAATCTCCTGCTCAGGCACGCTTGGTTATGGGGTCAAACCAGGTTGCTCAGGGCTTTCTTCAGTCTGGACTTGAAAATCTCTCAGGCTGAAGGTTATAAAACTTCATTGGGTAACCTGCTTTACTGTCTGACTGTACTCATAAATGATATTTTTTTTCTTGCTTCTAGATGTAATTCCTCAATTAAATGGATGCCTGTGAAAACAAAACCAAAACCTGGGATTGCATTTTCACACATCATTTTAAAATCTCTTATTGGATGTGTTTGTATTTAATGTAGAAGGGAACAATGCAGGAATCAGTTCTGAGGATACACTGGGTTTATTTGGGGTTTTTCCTTTTGCTCTGTCTGGTGTTTTGGATTTTTTCTTGTTGTTTTTATTTGTTTTGTTTTACCACTTGTGTGTTTATATGGAGAGGCAATATTGTACTATGCTCTTCTCATGTTTGGTAAGACTGCATAGAAAACAAATGTATTGATGTAGATTTCCCTTTTCTTAATGGAATGACATCTTGGAAGTGTTTCCTCAAGTTACTTGATGATAAAGAAAACCCAAACAAACATAAAGCCACTCAGGAATGCCTTTCAATATATTTGATTTTGCATTGGTACAGCTGAGAGCTTTACTGGTTCATAAGAGTCCATGGGCTGGTCCTTCCATGTTACAAAGCTTTGGTGTATGTGGCAGAAATGATTATTTTAAAGACAGTAAATGTTTCAGAGATCTCAGTGCATTTTAGGAATCCTAGTGGAAATAAAATGGTAAACAGAATTAAATGAGATTAGGCTGTCAGAAAAATATCTTACAAATTCATGAATGAAACTGTTGTTTATTTGCTAAATGGTGGGGAAACAGTTTGTCATAGTAGACACAGAATTTTTTTTTTAATTCTTTGTGGCACTTTTTTTTTTTTCTTTCCTATATTTTATTATTTGCCAACACTCCTTTGGTTGTGATTTAATATTTGAAGTAGAAGGCATCTCTTATGTAATTAGAATTTGGGTTTTTACTGTGGGGTGTGAGGAGGTTGAAACAAAGCCAGACTGTTTCATTTTTTTCCTCTCCTAATAAAAGGGTCATGATATATATTGGATGAAGTGAACAGCTATAATTCTCTGACATTAGTTCATTCACTTGAAGCCTAAACACTGTCCTAGTTTTTCATGATGATCTATTATCTGCCTATACCATATTTTATCTCAATATGTATTTTTTCTCAATTAGATTCAGATCATTTGATCTTGAAGAATATTTATGGATCTATAGTATGTATTGCTGTGTGTTTTCTGGAATGCATGTCTAAAGACTAACCAAAGCAATGAAAACCGCAGCAAAATTTAATACTGACAGTCCCTCTGAATTTAACTTCTGGAGGGAAATCTCGCATTTAAAAATGAAAGTGAGAGAGGAGAGAAAAAGGTTACAGCTTCTAAGTAAAAATAAGTGCATCCAGGTATTTTATATTGCCAGCCAAAAAGGTTGCTCAACATCCCTCCTTACTTCCCAAATACACAGGATCCTACATCCACCTGTTATGATAAAATCTCTAGCCAAATGTAGAGCATGCTTAGGAAATTCTGGGGGAAAACAGATTCATATTTGTTTATGCTCTCGGATTCCTGGGATGCTGCAGTTTAGGATCTTCCTGAGCTGGAGAGCAGGTTTTCCTGCACCATAGGCTTGGAGAGACTTTTGTGGTGTGAACTCAAGTCAATTCTCTTATGGAATCTGTGTCTGTCTGTCATCCAGACCTGTCTGAATGAAAATCACTTGCAGAGTTTGGCTGCACGTTGTGTAGAAAAAGGACTCGCTCCCACCCTCCATTACTTGGTGACTTCTTACAATGGTTTCCACTTTTGCACTGTGAGCAGTGCTGAGTTGCTTATTTACTCATTTAGTAATAAAGATGATCAACTCTGCCATATTCAGCATTAAAATTGTAAAATAAAATTAAAAAAAAAAAATGTAAGAGAAGCTAAGTTAAGCATACCAGACTTTTAAGGGAAAATACCTTCATCATGTGAAGGCTAAGTGTGCTTGATTATTTTGGAAAAAACAATTTATCTCGTTTAATATTATTATGCAATGTTTTTTAGACAGTGGTGATCTCAGCGAAAAATGTGATTAACTGGAAGCTGACAGCCATTATTTTTATGAAAATCTGCTTGTATTTAAGAGTGGTATCATTTCTCATTGTTCCTGGGATAAGTGCTGCTTCAGCAAGACTCAGCAAATGAGAATTCCCACAATTTTGCAAAGTGCCAAGTGTCCATTGTAGTGCTTGTGCCTTTGTTTCTGCTTGCTCTAACTGTTGAATTAAACAAGGTTGAATTTGGAAGAGGATGAGATCTTGTACCCCATCCGTTACAGAGCTCCAGGTGACTGGTGGTAATTTCTGAAGCAATAGCAACTTGTGTGCCTTTGATCCATAACCTTTGCCTCCCTAACTGCTGCAATCCTTGTCACAGTCCTCCCAATTTCAGGTCTCTATCAACCACCTATTTCTCACAGTAAAATCACAGTTTACCTTTCTCTGTCCAGCTGTGCCTGGACTATAAGTCTTTATGTACTATGCAAAAAATGTCCAGAAGGTCTAANAACCACCTATTTCTCACAGTAAAATCACAGTTTGCCTTTCTCTGTCCAGCTGTGCCTGGACTATTAAGTCTTTATGTACTATGCAAAAAATGTCCAGAACGTCTAATTCTGGTTCAGGACTGCTTCTTTTTGAAAGATTGCATTAATTAAAATAAAAAACCTCTTTGAAAGACATGTATTAGGAAGAAAAATTATTTTGGAGAAAACAGATCTTGGAAAAGCAAGGAAAGACCAAGGAAACCTAAATTGGTCTATACAGACCCCAACACCTAAATAACTACCTCTTCTGTATAAAGAGCTGCAGAATTTGAAATACAGGGCTATAGGGGTGGTTGGATGTCTCATAACTAGAATTATGACAGCTCTTGTCTCATGTCTACAAATTTTTTACAAGCTTTTCTCTAGTGTTTTCCTAGGTCCTTTGTCAAAACTCCCAAAAATGCCCTTGAGAGTTAACTCTCCTTCCTTCCCGAGGATCTGTGGACTTGAAGCTCTCTCCATCCTTCCACTTTCAATGTCACAAAGCTGTTATCAGTTTCATGTATAGCTTAGGAAAACGATGTTGTCTTTGAAATCTGTGCTCGTCAGTTGTTTTCTGGAGAGAGGTGGCAGTGTCTTCCTGAGCAGATTGCATTCATTTTGAGAATTATAGGCATATGGTGAGCATCCCAACTGTTTTAGCATAACATATTTAAACCAAAAGTGCTGGTGCCTCATCATAGTCACATAGTTATCTCACAGACTACATTCATAAAATTGTTATATTTCAGTATTCATAATGCTACTACAATTTCCATATCCATTATCTTTCTATATAATATAGTTTACAAGAATCCTGTTTTCAATATCAGTGTAGAGGCTTTTAACATTTCTGATAAAAGTATAAAGGTAAAATGAAAGTCTAGAGATTTATCTTCATGGAACTATGCAAGTCAAAAAGAACTCAATAAAAAATAAGAGGAATACCATTTTTTTTAATTTTATTTTTCTTTTCAATGAGTGGGAAATTTCTAGACATTTACAAATGCCATTTGGAAAAGGAGACAGTAAAAATATCAAGCTATGTTTGTTTTTATAAACTGTTTTTAGTTACATTTCTTAAGGGGGTATTTCTAATTTAAACTAATGGCTACTGAAGTTTTCATTGCAGTAGCACCTGGGCTGTAGCTGCTTTTCTGGAAGGGTTGGGACAGTGAGAGCTCCCTACAATCCTTTTATCGTGGGCAACAGAGGGCTATCCCAGGCTTCTGTGGCCAAGTCCAAGGGTGGTGGATTCCTGCAGTTCAGGCAGCTGAATTCCAGCTCTAGTGCTGCCTCAGGCTGTTTGTCAGCCGTTCATCTCAAGAAAATTACCTGAAAACATTTTTTAATTCTTTTTTTTTTTCTCCATGTTGATGGTTACAACACCAACACAGTCCCTCCTATCCTAATTTACTGTAGGAAAATTGAGAATATTTCATCAAGTTACTCACTTGTAACAAATGTACACAGCAGATGTTGTGTGAATTTTCACAGAACAAAAAGAGGTTGTCATGTTTATACAATCGTAATATCTTGTAAATGACCTGTAGATGCATGGGCTCAATTTTGGAAGTGTGTATCAATTTTAAATATCCCATTTTTTTCTTTATAGAATAATGCAATAACTCTGTTTTACATTAACTCTCTGTGTATTTATCCAGTGGTTTCTCTGTTAACAACTTACAACCTATTAACTGTTAGGATTTAAAAAAATAAAAAAAAAACAAACAAAAGAAAACAGGAAAGGATTTGTAATTCTAAGCTTTGTGAAGAATATGCAGACTTTGGTGTATTCAGAATTCTGAGCTACAACATTTGGAATTCTTTTCTGACGGGGCCATCACTGACTGACTGGGTGTTTTAAAGGATTCAGGAGCAGGGACTCACCACATGGAAGAAATTGCAGTACTGTAGTGTTGGGGCAGAGAAGAAAAAATAGTGTCAAGATTTCTTGTTGAAACAAATATCTCAAGAACTAATAGGAAGCTTTGTTTCATGGCAGCTGCTTAGCACAGAACATGATTTTTCAAGGCATATAAAACATGATTGTTGAGTGCCTTTTTAGGCCCTGTAAAAATAATGGCAGATATTGCTAGGTATGCATGCAGAAGTGGATCACAGCAATGTTGAACCTGAAAAGCAGGGAGGTTGTTCTGTGATTTCTTGTTTCTGTTCCTCTGGTCTCTTTGAGAAGCAAAACGGTGCACAAGTCCTAAGTGAATTCAATGAGACATTGCTATCCATCTCCCTTTTACTCCTTTCTTCTAGTTCATGTGCGCCACTGACGTTCAGAAAGGCCCTGCAGTTTTATGAGTTCAGACATTTGTAAGATCACTGCAGAATGCTTTCCTTTTTACTCACCCAGAACCTTCCAGCAGTAATGCAGATTACTGGAAGCTTAGAACATCACAATTGAATTCAATTTTTGAATCATGCTGCAGTTGCTTTCCCTCCTGCTTCGTCACTGTGACATCACTTCGTGGGTGGCTGAGAGCAGAAGTTAGCAGCATCCTTCTGGAATGAGGGCAGTGCTGTTGAGCAGGGTCCTCTGAAATGCACAGTCCCCGTTGGTCTCTCAGGAGTGCATTTAAGAGAAGATTGTGTTGGCAGTACTGGCTGCATTATTATTCTATTCCTTTCACTTTTTCCAAAGGCGTGAGACCAAATCACTGAACTTTCTTCATTAGTGAGAGGGGCCATTGAGCTACATAGAAGAAATGAGGCAAAAATTGTTCCCAAAAGATTTCTAAATGAGAGAGCGTTTAGAAATGGAAAAATAGCATTAAAGAGTAAGTTCATGCCCTAGTGTCCTCAACTGACCGCAGTGTTGTGAATTAACAAACATTCAATTAAGATGAACATAGATGTTCAGTTACTTTCTTTCAATGTTCTCTTCTTTAGATCCCCATCAGTGACATTTTGTAACATAGGGGAGTTTAAATAAAGTTTAGAATCAAAGCTTTTTTAGGTGTATAAAGCTAGTTCCTACAAGTTTCCTTAGAGTCGTACAATTCTTCCTGTCTGGAGTCCTGCCGCTCCCACTGTGACTCCATGTGACAGTGACCTCATTCAGAACAAAGTTTTCCTTTATACCAAAATAAAACACAATAATTAGCATGATTTCTGTTACAATTTAATTTGACCCCCCCAAACTGGTGGGGATGGAGGCTTGTTCCATGACAAGATGGAATTTTTAGAGTGAGATAGGATTATTAACCTTCTTACTGCTGGCTGTTTGAAGTGAGCCATCCTCCCCTGTCAGCACAGCTTACCCTCCTCTTCCCATTTCTGCTTTGCCTTTTCTCCAATCCCAAGGGGTTCATCACCTTCAGCTTCCACTTCTGGGTGCAAGAAAATGAAAAAATCGCAAATCCATCTACAACCAAAGTCAACCCAAAACTATCTGTGTGGGGTCTGAGTGGGGGAGGCAGGAGAGAGGAGGATAGCAAAGGGTAAGGGTTAAAATGGAATATGGAGGATTCTGCTGTTGAGTCACAAAGCTCAGAGCAGACCCACGGGCTAAACTGAGCCCACCTTGACCATCAGTTTATGCCTAAAGGCCCCAGAGCACTTAAACATTACCAGGAATGGGG